>WNWK01008178.1:0-86891 GCA_009830355.1 Cherax destructor
CTCTCTTCTATTTCAATTCCCCCTTTTTTGGAATATGCTGCTCGTGGGTGGGAAACCATCCCCAACCCAGGTAGCTAATAACAGACAAAGATGGTTCAGTCCACAGAGAGTACACAAGTCACGTCTTCACTGAGCTGAACGGGTCACCACTGAGCTAAGAACAGGTCAACCCTCCATTTTCGTGTTAACCCGTTCCAGAGGGATCAAAAAAAACTAAAAAGCCATTTTCCCATAAGATATAATGAAAATTCAATTAACCCGTTTCAGACACCTAGAGTATTAAAAAAAAAATTTTTTTTTAGAGATTAAATATAGATTTAATACAGAAAAGAATGACAAATAAATATAAAGCACTAATAACATGTATAAATAACATTTAATATCACACTTACCTTTATTGGCGACTCTTGTTGGTGTATGGAAGATGGAGAGGGAGAGGGGGCAAGTTTAGTGTTGGGAGGCGGGACAAAATACTTCAATTTGACACTAATATCAGCTCTACGGCTTATTTATCTATCAATTCATCTAATATGACATAATAAACAATATTAATAAAATAGAAACATATTTGTACACCTCATTTAGCACGACTTTATGTTGCACGATTTGGGTATTACACGACTGAAGAATTGCGGCACATTTTTATCTAACACGACGATTACAGGTTCGGGAGGGTAAAAAAGAGCCTGCAGGTCCTTCACAAACCATCCCACTAAAGTATTTGCCCAACCAATTTTCAATGCTCCCACCCAAAAGCTTCGATAATTCTATTCACTATGCAAGTCCCATAAATCAAATTGTGTGGGGAGAAACCCCTGGCTGTGTGGAAGTTTTCGCTGGTGTGTGGGAAGTACCCTGGCTGGTGTGTGGGAAGCACTTGCTGGTGTGTGGGGCAGGATGGCTTTGTTTACGGCTGATGCTGGCCCCCCCTCCAACCTTCATTATCTCTCTATGTCATTTTTTTTATTAATTTGGGAGTCTTTATCATGCTGCTACGTTATTTATGTTATCCCCAATATTATTCTGGAATAAATATGATAGGTAGATAAACTTATTGATAAAATATTAAGTATTATTATACAATATTTTAGTGCGGTGAGCTCACACCTCCACACACCATGGTGGTCCATGAGTAACTGAGCTGAGAGACTGCTAGTGCCATCTCCCCATGCCTGCTGACTGACTGGACTGAATCACTTCGAGCCGTTGAATCACTTACTGACGGGCTTGATTGAATCCCACTGACGGGACTTGATTGAATCACTACTGACTTACTGAATCACTTACTGACTGACTTGACTGAATCACTTACTGACTGACTTGACTGAATCACTTACTGATGACTTGACTAAATAAATTACTGAATGACTTGACTGAATGACTTGACTGAATCACTTCACAGAACCTTTACCATCCACTTATGCCAACAACCAACACCCATCCACTTATGCCGATAACCATCCACCTCAGCCCAGTAGGGCCACACCATCCATATCCACTCTCTTCACAACCATCCACAAACATCATTACCCACAATTAAAGATAAGAAATACTATTATTTCTATTGCATTTGTAGTCTTAAGCAGTAATATATCACGACAATCAACTCAATTACATATTCGCCCTCAATTTTGCAAGATCTGTGGTCTAAAAAAAAAACTTGTTTGGCTTTGGGGACCCCCAAGGAATGTACAGTCACCCCTCGGTTTTCGATTTTAATCCGTTCCAGATGGATCGGCTAAAACCAAAATCGCAAAACCAAAACTATTTTCCCATAAGAAATAATGGAAATTCAATTAATCTGTTCCAGAAACCCAGAAGTTTGGAAAAAAATTGGGGGGGTCCTTAAAGATAGATTTACATGCACAAATGAATGAAACTGAATGTGGACTACCTTTATTGAAGACTGATGTTGCTGGATGGGAGAGAGGAAGAGGGGAGAGGGAAGAGACCCTAATTTTTTGGGAAGGAAACCCCCTCCATAGGACTCTAGGTACCAAGTCTTTACCCGGGGGTCACTTCCTGCATGCCTGCAACCCCACTCCTCCCTGCCTGCATACCTTACACTCCCTGCCATGCTACACTCCGCATACATGTTACACTCCCTGCAAAATGCTACACTCCCTGCATACATGTTACACTCCCTGCACCTGCTACACTCCCTGCATACCTGTTACACTCCCTGCATACCGTACACTCCTGCATGCATGCTACACTCCCTGCATGCCTGCCACTCTTAAACTCCAGCGTGTTTCTCACTTTCACTATCATATTTTTCTATTATTTCTTTCCATTTCTACAGTGTTCCTCACTTTCTTTACCAAAGAAGTGGCACTAGGAGCTTTCTTTGGGCCCATGGTAGCTTATTTAGTAGCCCAACACAATAATCAAAGCCCAAAAACAATGAATTGTTAATAAATGTTTTGTATAAACTCCTGGGGTGATGTTCACTCAAGCGTAAACAACCTAGACTGCGTGACAATGTGCGTGGGAAGTGCGTGGGTGGGGCCTACGGCCTTTGTATGTGCACGGCACTGGTGGACAGGTCCCATACGGTCGGCAAAACTAAAACAATCGGCGAAAACTAAGCAAATTTTCCCTGAAAAATGGCAAAAACCAAAATGGCTAAAACTGGGACAAGCAAAAACAAAGGGATGACTGTAACCCTTTTTTTCCCCATAAGTTCTTCTAATTATCTAACACGATTTTACCTAAGATGTTTTCAGGAACGTAATACCATGCTAAATGAGGGTCTACTGTATATACTCTAGAATGAATAAAATACGTATTCATATGTATGAGAGAACTGGAAATAGTGTTATTGTTGTTGGTTTAGGGCCACTGACCATAACCCATACATATACGCTGGTGGTGGTCGGGCAGCAGGCCGCCACCATTATTCACAAATGTACATAATTTATAAATAAAAATTACTTTAATTTATAAATAAAAATATTCACACTTATATAAATAAGGAATATTTAACTTACCTTGGAGGAGATGTTGGCAGGGGGGCAGCTCTGGTCTCAGTCCCCCTATATTCCTCAAACAAACAATGGAGGAATTAAGTTTCATGTCGTTATTTTTCTATCGATTAATGGCTTAACTTACTTGCTACACTGCTAATTTTTTACATTTTATCACTGGCTGGTGCTATAGCCTTTATCGACCCCACTTTGATACTTTCCCTAGTTTTCTTCTTTAATTCATTGTTCCTCACTTTTTTCCCCCAAAGGACTGACACTAGGAGCTTTTTTTGGGCCCCATGGTGGCTTATTTACGTCACACACAGTAATAAAGGGCTAAAAAAATTTTTTGTATGAACTCCAGAATAATATTCACTCAACCAGAAACAATGCTACACTGCCTGAGAATTGGGGGGGGGGGGTTTTTTTGTATGTGCGTGGGCCTGGACAGGTTCCGTACCAGGGAAGAAGGGGCCTCAGCGGAGGTAATTTTCCACAAAAAAAGTCCCCAAAACTGAAACCCAACGAAAACAGAGATACTAAAAACGGAGGGTTGACTGTACAGTCATCCTCGGTTTTGGTTGCCCCAGTTTTCGCCGATTTTTTTTTTCGCCGACCAAAAATTTGTCTGTTTTCCCCCGATTTTTTTAAGTTTTGCCGACCATATGGGACCTGTCCACCAGTGCTGAGCACATAAAAAGGGCCCGTGGGGCCCCGCCCCCCACGCACCCCCCACGCACATTGTCACGCAGTCTAGCATTGTTTATGCTTGGTGAACATCCCCCCAGGAGTTCATACAAAACATTTTTTAAACACTTCATTTTTTTTGGGCCCCTTGATTTGTGTGTGACTACTAAATAAGTTCCCCGGGGGCCCAAAAAACCCCCAAACCAGTTCTTTGGTAAAAAAGTGGGGAACCCCTGTAGAAATGAAAGAAAGAAATAATAAAAAAAATATGATAGTGGTGTACTTTTTCCCGAGCTCCCAGGATATACAAAAAAAACCCATCAACCATCAGTTCCATTGTGGCAAAAAAAAAGAAATCAGGGAATTGTTCCCAAAAGGGGGTGAATACAATCAAACAGAGATCACAAACAATGGAAAATATGGAGAAATTGTTTTTGGGTGTGGATACCCAAAACTGTTTGGGGTTTTAGTGTTGTGCAATCCATCATATGTAAAAAAAGCAAGGCAGTTGCATGGATCTTGTAAAGAAAATGCCTGGAACCAGTGTTAATGTTGATAAATTTTAAGGGCCCAGAAAAGGTTTAAAAAAGAAGCGAACGGGATACACAGTGTTGTAAGGCATGGGGGGGTGCCAGTTCAGATAAAGATGGGGCTGAAAAATTTGTGCGCGAGTTTAAACAAAAATGAGAGGCAGAAAAATTTTAAAACCCCCAACAAGTGTTTAATTGTGACGAAACAGGCCTTTTTGGAAAAAAATGCCAAGGAGGACCTACATCACGCAGGAGGAAAGGCAATGTCAGGACAAAAACCTATGAAAGACAGGCTAACTCTTATGTTATGGGGGAAACGCTTGGGGTTTTAAAAAGGCCTTTACTCGTGTATCCTCTAAAAATCCCAGAGTGTTCAGGAACTAAGGGAAAAGTAAATTGTGTGTGTTTTAGAGGTCTAATGCAAAAGGCAGGGGTCACTGGGGAAATTTTCCTGGAATGGTTTAATCAAGTGTTTGGCCCCAGTGTGAAGAAAATCTTTTGGAAAAAAATTCCCTTAAGTGCCTCCTGGTAATGGACAATGTTCCCGGTCATCCTCAAGATTTGGGGAAAACCAAATGTCTAAAATTCAAATTTGTAAAAGTGAAGTTCTTGCCTCCCAACCCCCTCCTCCATCCAGCCCATGGAAACCCGCAGGATTGAAAAATTCAAAAAAATGTACACCAAAGCAATGTTTTAAAGGTGCTTTTTATGTAACCTCAGAAATAGATTGACCCCAAAAAAAGTTCTGAAAGGGTACTTGTATCTTCCATTGCATAGGCCAAGATAAACTTGGCAGGGGGTGACCCCGGACGGTGAACTCTGTTTGGGAAAGTTTGGCCAGATTGTGTCCCAGAGGGGGTTTTAAAGGGGGTTTGGGGGGGGGCAAAGAGGAGCCTATAGTTGTGGAAAAAGGGGGGTTTGGGGGCTTCCATGGGGTTGGATTTAATGGAAAAGGGTGTGGAAAAGTTTTGGAGGACCACAATGAAGATCAAAACCCCTGAAAAGCCAAAAGCTTGAGCTGCAACAACAACAAAACAGATCTGGGGAAAATTCTTTTAGTGGAGGAAGAAAGGTAAGGTGCCTTCTTCAGAGATTAAGGAGATTTTTGCAATTTTGGAGTAGGGTGCATTCATTTGTGGAGGAACATCACCCCGACAAAGATGTTGCAATACGTGCTGGTACTTTTATAATGACAATTCCATGTCCCATTTTAGGGACATTTTAAAAACCGCCAGACCGAGCTCTCTGGACAGATTTTAGTGCCACAGGGGTGCAGTGACTCACAAGCCTAGTGGGATTAAAAGACAAAAAAGGGGAAATGACCCCAGATGAGGACTTTACCAAAAAGCCCTTTTTGGGGGGGATTTCCCCTTTCCAAAAATTGGGTCTCTTCCCTCCCCCCTCTTCCCCCCTCCCATCCAGCAACATCAGTCTTAAAAAAGGGAAGTGCCCATTCCCGTTCATTCATTTGTGCATGTAAATCATCTTTAAGGCCCCAAAAAAATTTTTTTTTCCCAAAAAACTGGGGGTTTTTGGGGAAAGGATTAATTAATTTCCATTATTTCTTATGGGAAAATAGTTTTGGTTTTGCCCATTTTGGTTTTAGCTGATCCCTCTGGAAGGTTAAAATCGAAAAAAGAGGGGTGACTGTATAGACATTTTGTTTAAACCATAACATACAAACATATAAATTAACATAAATATGAGATGTTTTTTCCCGTCGGCTTCTGGGTGAACAGGGAAATTTATTAGTGTCCCGGCTGGTAACAACAACAACTTTGGTTTTTTTTTTAAAACTCCCAAAACCCCTTTTTCACTCATTCTCTCTCATTTATTCATTTAATCTTGTTTACTCACCTCTCCCCCATTAAGACTGTCTCTACCCACTGCCTCTACTACCACTGCCTCTTTACCACTGCCTCCCCTTTTTTTCCACTGCCTCTACTACCACCGCCTCTACTACCACTGCCTCTTTCTAACACTGCCTCTTACTACCACTGCTTTAACTACCACTGCCTATACTACCACTGCCTCTACTACCACTGCCTCTTACTACCACTGCTTTAACTACCACTGCCTCTACTACCATTGCCTCTACTACCACCCTCTTACTACCACTGCCTCACTACCACCCCCCTCTACCCTGCCTTTTACTACCACTGCCTTTACTACCACGGGTTTCCACTACCACTGCCTTTTTCCCACCCCCCTTTCTCCCCTGTCTACTACCACTGCCTCTACTACCACTCCCCACTACCACTGCCCCCAACCACTGCCTCTACTACCACTCCCCTTTTACCCCCGCCTCTACTACTACTGCCCTACTACCGCTGCCTCTACTACCACTGCCTCACCACTGCCTAAACCCAATGAACAAGCTCCAAACACTTTTGGTGAAATGTTTGGATGAGCAAACAGGGTAATGTTCACTGGAGGATAAACAAAGCTAGACTGACCCCACAACGCCTGTGCGGCAGGCGCCAGCGGGACAGGTCTGGAAACCATGCTTTTAAGCACAGCACGTTCGATACTCAGGAAAAAATTGGTTCAAAAAAGCTTTTAAAATTGAATCATTCGATAGTGAAGTTAAAAACCCCGGGGTTCCACTGTACCCCCAAAATGGAAAACGTGGGAAAAATTAAAAAATTTTATGGTACAAAACAAATTCCAACCACACAATAGAGTAAAAAACTAATATCAAAGACCTGGGAGTGATCATGTCATAGGATCTCACCTTAAAGCCTAACACTGTAGCAATTGCATCTGCTAGAAAAATGACAGGATGGATAATGAAAACCCTTTCCCCAAAAACAGGGATGCCAACCCCCTGATAATTTTTTCAGGTCGTTTTTTCTACCCGGCTGGAGTATTGCTGCACACTAACTGCACCTTTCAAGGCAGGTGAAATTGTGGACCTAAAAATGTCAGAGAAACCTTCCGGCACCCTTGCAAAAACCCACCTAAAATTTCTGGGAACGCCTAAAGTTCCTAAACCTTCTCCTTAGAATGCAGGCGAGAGGGTACTTTTATTATATACACTTGAAAACTCCTAGAGGGATTATTTTAAAATTTGCACCGAAAATGACCCCCTCGAAAGAAAAAGACTCAGCAGATGATGCAACATCCTCCATTGAAAAGCAGGGGGCCACTAGCACGTTCAGAGACAACACAATAAGTGTCGGGGCCCCAAATTTTTTATCTGCCTCCCATTAAAAAACAACCCCCACATAGAAGAGAAAAAGCTTACAATGCGTTTCGGTCCCACTTGGATCATTTACAAAATCCCCTAACAAAAAAAGGGGGAGGAGGGGGGATATAAGGGCCAGGGAGGGGGTGGGGGAAAAAAAAGTGGTGGGAAAAAAAATAGTAAAAAAATAGTGGTAGTATGTAGTCGTGGAATCAGTCATATTCTAGGAAAAAGGGCACTGCAAGGAGCTAGTGGCCCACATAGGGAAAGGGGGGGGAAACAGAGGGGGAAAAAAAATAAAAGGGCAAAAACAAGGCAAAAAAAGAAAAACCCAAAGGGGAAAAAGAAAAGGAAAGGGGGAAAAGAGAGAAAAAGGGGGGAAAGGGGAAAAAAAGGGTTTAATCACGGGTGTTCTAAAAGTTTGGAGATTTAAAAATGAATGGGAGAGTAAAGCATCTACGACAAAGCCCGGGCCAGATTCATACAAGAAAAATTGTGTATAAGGGGGGATTCAACCAGGCGGCGACTGTGAAAGTTGGACATAGGGTAGACAGTTTTAGCAGAAGACCCAAACAAAGGATGACTGTGATCTCTGACATGACAGAAAGAGCATTATTGGTGTCGGCAAATTTTAAAAATATTTTTTTTCTCCCTAAGTCTGTCAGAAAGAGATCGCCAGTTTCTCCAAAGTTTCTGAAGAGGACAGGGGGAAAAAAAAAAAAGAAGACCCAGGAGCATCTATACAGGGAGGAGAGGTATGAACTAGATTAGTGCAAAAGTGTTATTTTGGGGAAATAAGTTTGATATCAAGGAACGGGGAGAGTTGTTGAGATTAGAGAGACTGGGAAAAGTAGGGAAGACAGAGGACAGGAGAGTTCCCAGGAGTAAAAGTTTGGGAGAGAAAAAAAGTCTTTTTTTAGCACGTGAGAAGGCAGAGTATGAAATGGGAAGGGTAGCCCAAAACGGGGAAAAAGAATTAAAAAGTGGAAATTTTTACTTCAAGGAACTGAGGGTCACAAAAGCGGAGGCACGGAGAAAAATGGAGATAAAGGGCACTTTTTTTCTGAGGAAGCCCTACTCCTTCAGTGTCCTCTTTCCTAGAAATACTGACTCCCACTACTACTACTACTACAATGGAACCCCCCGTTGGAAAACCCCGGGAAAACGTCAAATTTGTAAGTATAATTTGTAAGTGCTTTTTTAAGTGTAATTTTGGGGGCCTGATATAGACTAACCTACTTTACTTATTTCTTAAGTCAGTAAAATTGTTCGGTAATGGCATTTAGCAGACTTCTGGGGAAAAAAAATTTTACGTTACTCGGGGTCCACTGTACCACACTACTGCCCCCCCACTACTTCAACATTTCTCCTCCACCACTTTTTTTTTCCCCCCCCTGTGCTGGCCTCTATATATACCCCGTCCACCCCTTTTTTTTGTTAGTGTGATTTTGTAAATGGTCCAAGTCGGACCAAATGTCGTAAGCTCCTCTCTTCTTTGCGGACTGTTTTGTATTGTTCCCGTCCCGGGATTGTGACTTTTTTTTTCCCAGCACATAAAGGGATTCCAATAGACCCCTGGCTGTCTTCAAGCAGGACTGGGCAGGCACCCAAAGTCATACCCGACCGACAGGCTGTGGTCCCTACGTTGGACTGCATGCGGCCAGCAAAACAGCATGGTTGATCAGGCCCTGATCCACCATGAGGCCTGGTCCAAACCGGGCCGTGTGGGGGTTTTACCCCGGAACCTCTCCCCCTAAACTCCCGGTCAATTCAGTGTCTGAGGTCACTTCAAAACACCTTTCAAACACAGCTTTTTGTAGAGTTTTTAAATTAGAAATGACCTGCTGGTCCATGGGCTGGGGAAAAAGGGGTGTTAGGAGGCAAGAACTTCCCCTTTTTAAATAAAAATAATAATAATATCTTTATTTACTACAAAACATGTACAGTGGACCCCGCTATTCGAACGGCTCGGCAGTCGAACAAATCGTCATTAGTACAAAAATTTGATATCGTCATGCGAACAAATTATCGCGAGTCGAACGAATACGTTCGTGACCTGTCGGCCCAGGCGCTTGGGTGCCTCACAGCGCAGGCGTGGAGAGCCAGTCCCGCGTTGTTTACACTCGAGAGAACAATACCCTGCACGCTTCCCCAGACATTTCACACTTAATTATAATTTTTGGAGTTTGTTCATTAAGTGCGACTGTGAAATAAGCTACCATGGGTCCCAAGAAAGTTCCTAGTGGTACCCTGGGCTGATAAAAGTGAGAAACACCGTAGAAATGAAGAAGGAAATAATACAAAAATACGAGTGGTGTGCGATTGTGTGATCTTGCCAGGATATATGGCAAAACAGGTCAACTATCGCTTCTATCCTGCTTAAGAAGGAAGAAATTAAGCAAGCTGATGTTGCAAAAGGTGTTACTGTGCGAGCCAAAAACAGACCACAAATAATCGAAGAGATTGAGAAGTTGTTGCTGGTGTGGATCAAGGATAAAGAGTTAGCGGGTGATAGTGTGTCTGAGTCAATTATTTGTGAAAAGGCAAGGAACTTGCATGCCGATCTTTTAAAGAAAATGCCTGCAACCAGTGCTGATTGTAATGGTAGTGAATTTAAAGCCAGCAAAGGCTGGTTTGAGAGATTTAAAAATCGTAGTGGCATACATAATGTGGTAAGGCATGGTGAGGCTGCCAGTTCAGACAAATATGCAGCTGAAAAATTCATAAAGGAGTTTCAGGACTACATAAAGACTGAAAATTGAAACCTGAACAAGTGTTCAATTGTGACGAAACAGGCCTGTTTTGGAAGAAAATGCCCAACAGGACCTACATTACTCAGGAGGAAAAGGCACTGCCAGGACACAAGCCTATGAAAGACAGGCTAACTCTCATGATGTGTAGTAATGCTAGTGGGGATTTTAAATTAAAGCCTTTACTAGTGTATCACTCAGAAAATCCCAGAGTGTTCAAGAGACACAATGTCGTCAAAAGTAGATTGTGTGTCTTGTGGAGAGCTAGTCAGAATGCATGGGTCACAAAGCACCTTTTCAGTGACTGGATCCATGAAGTGTTTGGCCCCAGTGTGAGAAAATACCTACAGGAAAAGGGTTTGGACAAAAGTGCCTCCTGTTGCTGGACAATGCTCCTTCACATCCTCAAAACATGGAAGACCTACTGTGTGAAGACTTCAAATTTATAAAACTGAAGTTCTTGCATCCTAACACCACTCTCTCCTCCAGCCCATGGACCAGCAGGTCATCTGTAACTTCAAAAAACTCTACACAAAAGCAGTGTTTGAAAAGTGCTTTGAAATGACCTCGGACAGTGAATTGACCCTTAGAGAGTTCTGGAAGAATCATTTCAATATCTACAGCTGCATAGGCCTTATAGGCAAGGCTTGGGAGGAGTGACTTCAAGGACTTTGAACTCTGCTTGGAGACCATTGTGGCCAGGTTGTGTCCAACAGAGGGATTTTGAAGGGTTTGAGGCTGACCCTGACCCTGCCGACCCTGTGCCTGTTGTGGACTGTATTGTGGAATTGGGCAAGTCCATGGGGTTGGAGGTGAGTGGCGATGATGTGGAAGAGCTAGTGCAGGGCCACAGGGTAGAGCTAACAACTCAAGAGCTGCAAGAGCTGGAAATGGAAGAGCATCAGACCAGATTTGAGGCTATTGATTCACGGGAGAAGGAGGAGGAAGAGGGGCTGAAGAAGGTGCCTTCTTCAGAGATTAAGGAGATGTGTACAATGTGGAATAGATTGCAAAGTTTTGTTGAAAATACCACCCTGAACAAGCTCAAACAAGCCATAACAGCAGCATGTTCAGTGACCAAACAATGTCCTTCTTCAGGAACATGTTGAAAAGGCGCCAGAAACAGAGGACTGTGGACAGTTATTTTGTTAAAGTGTCCAGTGACTCCCAAGCTGGTCCTAGTGGGATTAAAAGACAAAGAAAAGAAGTAACCCCAGATAGGGCTTTGGTACCTGAAGTCCTTCTGGAAGGGATTCCCTTCCAAACACTAACCCCTCCCTCCCTCCTCCTCCTCCCTCTCTTCCATATGCCATCAACAATCTTCAATAATGGTAAGTAAAAGACTTGCATTTATTTACTAATACTTTTAGTAGTACAGCACTGTAGTATTTAATGTTTTTGTCTATGTAGAAGCTTAATTTATTAAAATATAATATTTTTATATATTTTTGGATTTCTGGAACGGATTAATTGTATTTCCATTATTTCTTATGGGAAAAATTAAATCGCCTTTCGAACATTTCACGTTAAGAACAAGCTCCTGGAACGGATTAAATTCGAATGGCGAGGGTCCACTGTATATTTTCCTTATTTCTTTACATAAGGAGGAGTGAGCCTTTTTAAAATACCCAGGATCTGACAGGGCTGAGTAAGTTCCATACAAGAAAAATTATTTTTTCTCAACCACGGATCAAATCTCGCCAGAAAAGCCCCAGTACCAATCCCCGAGCAAGTGATTACTTGCGGGCCCAAACCTCCTTTTTTTGCCAACAACCCCCACAAAAGTCACCAGTTTTAAACACAACCCAAACTGCCCCATGAATCTAATTATGTGCATAGTCCCCAAAACAAGATCTCGTTTTTTTTTTCCTGCCAAAAATTTGGCATGGTTGGCCTGAGATCCTGGTTAGTATATAATGGGTTTTAAACCTCAGTGTGCGGGTATTAAAAAAATCTGGGAATTTAGTACCTTGTGGAGCCCCAGTTCAATTGAGCGCCAGCTTATCAAATAGCGTGGAAAACCCCAGGGATTCCTGATGTCTTTGGTGTTACCCCCCCTTTTAAGAGGAAAGTGATTTGCCCCAGAGTTTTGGGTTTTGAGATGGATGGGGAAAAAGGGAAAAATAAAAAACCCTAATAACCCATGGGGAACATTTGTGCCCCCTTTTTATTTCTGATCCATTTTGGTACCCTCCAGAATTTCCAAAAACCTTCTTGTAATATGTATTGGAGGCGGGCTGCCCTTCTGTCTTTTGTCTCTTCTTCTGTTTTCTTTTATTCTTCTCTCACAAAACACAAGTACAGTTATTATACATAGTGTAAATTACCTGGAACCCAAAAATTAGGCAAAGTGTTTGTGCCTGATTGACATAAAAACCGACTGGAAAAAACAGGCTTTTCCCTTTTGCATCATGTAATACCTGTTGGTTTTTACGCTCTCGAGACTAAAAGCAGAGGAAAAAGACACCCCACAGGCAGACAAAAAGCAAAAAAGGGGTGACACGAAGCGGTCTGTTACCTGGCAGAAAATGGGTACCTGGGTTGTTAGTCGACTGGGGGGGTCGATCCTTGAGGAAAAGTTATGGACCCCAAGGAAATAAGATAGACACCCCCGAGCCCCTGATTTTTGGGTTATCCTGGGGGCAACCCCCGGGGGTTAAAAAAATCCGAAAAATTTATCTTATCTTTAACCCTCACACACCCCCCTGAGCACCTAACACCCCACTCAACAAGCCCCTAACCCCTCCCCATCAACAAGCCCCGACATGATCATTCCCCCGCTCAATCTTATTTTCAGGCTAAACCTCTCAGGGCTGAGTTTTTGAGGGGGAAACGTGTGAGTGGGGCCCCTGGTTGTATCCCAGGACTGCTTATTCAGCTGAAAACCCATAAAAACTCATATCGTTGGATCGCATGCTTGGGGCTGGAACTCTTATGTGGGGTGTGACTAGTGATCTATAGTTAAATAAAAATTTTGGGTTTTGGTTTGTAAAAACATCTTTACCTTCGCCCCCCCCCCCCTTTCCCTTTTGAACTCAATTCGCCTTTTTCCTTTTATGGTCTAGGCGGACCTTCCCCCCCCACATATTCCGGGGTGCCCGGGTTTTTGCCCAGCACTCCACGTTTCTCACCCCCATTCAAGAATGTGTCTCCTTGTGCATACGTGCCTGCACAAGTGTGCTAGAAGTTCTACAATTTTGGGAGTGAGTAATTTTTTTTACAAGTATTGCAGGGTTGGTAACTCTTAGAAGTCTGGCTCAGTCGGACCGAGGCACTGTATCACCGTTTTGGTTTTACCCATATTACTGGAAGAGAGGTGAATTGCGTGCCCGTTTCCCCCGCTATTCTCCTGTATATTCTGCCCACCCCCTTTAAAAAACACCCAAAAAAGGGTTTGTTGAAAGGGTGTAAGTACCAAGAAATAATGTGGTGGGGGGAAGGGGGTCCAAGACACCAGTGTGTGGTATGGTTTTTATTACGTGGAAAAGTGTTCCCCTTCCGCTAAACCCCCCAAATTTTCTTCAACCGTTGAGGTGGGAAAGGGGGGTTTAAAACCGACTAGCTATTCAATAACCCAAGCACCCCCCCCCTGCCCGCCCCAGTGCCCACACCAACCCCCCCCCCCCTTTCCTCAGCAAATCAATTTCAGTGTTTTGTTTTTCTGCCTCCCGCCAATTTTACTCTTTTTTGGGGAAAAATTTTTATGCCCCGGGGGCTACAGAACGAAAAAAGCAACCCCCCTGCTGCCCAAAAAAGCCCCATTGTAGGGGACAGGGGGGTTAGGGCCACCTGCTTGTAAAAAACTCGTGACCCTACTCTAAGCATCATGGAAAAAATGTACTCATCTTGGGGGGGTTTTTCCCGATATAGAAAACCTAAGGATGCTATTATTGGTTCATCTAAATAAATTGAACAAACACCCACCTTACATACATGTATGCATACATGTGGGTGAGTTACCTGGATGGCCCAAAGGGAGGAATGATTTTTTCCCTTTTTTTCATTGCAACATAGTTTAGTTTTTTGTGTATGTATATTTTTAAATTTTGTGTGTGTATGTGTATATATATTATTATGTTGTGTGTTTTGTATATGTATATATTTAATTTGTGGTTGGGGGGTGGGAGGTTTCTTCACCCTCATTGTGCAATGTTATTTTCAAGATTGACATTGTTAATTTTTTGATCAAATTTTCCTATCGTTCTACCCCCTTTTTCATCTTTGTAATTTGTGTTAGGGGTACTCACCTTTAGTATTTGGGGTCGAGACTCAGCTCCTGGCTTGTCTGTGCAATTTTTTCCCTATTAAACAAAAACAAAAAGTCTAAAAAGTATTTAGACCTTATTTGATTTAACTATATTAAATATAGTGTAACCCATTAAATAAATCATGACAAAGGAAATGTTCATTGAAGGAACCCCGGTCTTACACCAGATCCTGAAGTAACCCTGGTTTAAGATACCTGTAAGTGAACCCTGGTCTTACAAAAGATACCTGTAAGTGAACCCCGTCTTACCCAGATACCCAAGTGAACCCCTTTTTCAAGATACCTGTAAGTAACCTGGTTTTACCCGATACCTGTAAGTAACCCCCTTATTTCTGTGTTCCACCAATAATTTTCCCTTTTTTTGTAATTTTTTTTTTTTTTTTTTTTTCATTTGCTCAAAGTTTAGTAATATATCACTAGTTATTTAAATTTTAAATTAAAAAAAATTAATTAACCCTTTCAGGGTTTTTGGGACTATACGGCCGGGGGCGTTTGCGCTATCGCCCAAACAAAACGGCTTCAAATCGGGGGGAAATCCTGGAGGCCTCAGGAAGGGAATGGGTTGTGGTCAGGCCAGTGGAAAAAAAAACGGGGGGCCAGTGGTGCATTGTGGGGAAAACCATTTTACCCCCTTTTCCACCATGGAAAACAAGAAACATTATCCCCCGAATTGGGTTTTTTCCCCAGTGACAGTTCAAAAAGTGATGGGGGTGTCAGTGATGGTGACTTTCAAGGTTTTGACACGGTTGTGCCTGAAAATAATGACGATAATACCGGTAATAGTGAAGAAAACCCAGACGACCCACAACCTTCCACCTCTGGTGCTGTGCCGTCTTGTTCACGTTCAGTTGTACCAGAACGAAAGAGGAAATTGTTATTTACTCATACCCAGGACTCAGATGTGAGCAATGGTGATGATAGTGATAGTGATTTTGAACTCCAAGCTCTTCAAAACAGTTCCAGTAGCGAGAGTGAAGTGGAATATTCACCAGTGAAGCGTCAGTATATACGACGGTATATGCGCTCTGGTAGTGTGCCATATGCTCTTCCAAGGGTTAGGAGTACATCTAGGAGTACATCCCGTGGGGGTACAACAGGCACAGATAGTGAAAACGAAGATGATAGTGCTGCAATTGGTATGAGAAATGTGCATGCATCTGGTGGTGGTAGTGGTGGTGCCAGGCGGGAGGCACCAGCAGTGGACCATGCTGCCACCCACGCCGCTGACTCAGCTCAGCTACAACAAAGGCCACCCTCACCCACCCACCCACCACACCAACCTGCACAACCACAACCTCCACAACCTCAACAACCTCCACAACCTCCACAACCACCTGTCAATATCCAGTACCCACCAGCAGACCGCCAATGGGATTGGCAGGGAGCTCAGAATTTTATTCCCAATCCCCATCAGTTTGATGAAAGCCAAAGTGGAATACGCCCATCTTGTCCACTTGGGAACAATGCCACTGAACTGGAATGCTTTGAATTATTCTTTGATGAACCCCTGATGGATATTATTGTCAGGAAAGCAACAGATACTTCGATTACACCATGGCAAACACAATACTTTCACCAGGATCACGTCTACACCAGTGGAAAGAAACAACTGTGGCTGAGATGTATCTTTTCTTTGCCACAATAATGCTTATGCCGCATGTTTATAAGCACAGTGTCAAATCATACTGGTCGACAGACCGCCTGATTTCAACCCCAGGTTTCAGTGATATTATACCAGTGAATCGATTTGTGCTTCTGTTACGCATGTTACATTTATCAGACAAAACCAGGCCTGACAGAAACGACAGGTTATATAAGATTAGGAATGTGTTTGTGTACCTGAAACAGAAATTCAATATGTATTTTTATCCCTTCAGGAAGCTTGTTATTGATGAGTCTTTGATTTTATTCAAAGGTAGACTGTCGTTCAAGCAGTATATACCAAGCAAGAGGAAACGCTTTGGTATAAAGTTGTTTGTACTTTGTGATTGCTACAGTGGTCTTGTATTGGATATTATTGTGTACACTGGAGGTAATACATTGCAAGATACCAGGAAGTTATTGGGTATCTCTGGTGATGTGGTTAGAACAATGATGGAACCATATCTTGGTAAGGGGCATATATTATATACTGATAACTGGTACACAAGCCCTTTACTCAGTGATTTTTGCGAGTGAACATGACAGATGTGTGTGGTACAGTGCGTGCAAATCGTAAGCATATGCCCAGGTTTGATGCAGGCACTCGTAGAGGTGAGGTGCAGGCATTTTCTGCCAATGACATCATGGCATTTCGGTGGCAAGACAAACGAGATGTCACACTGTTGTCATCAGTTCACCCTAATGAAATGGCAGACACTGGCAGGGTGAATAGAGAGACCGATGAACCCATTCTAAAACCTGCAGCTGTGATGGACTACACTCTCAATATGCGTTCAGTGGACAAATGTGACATGCAGATTGGGTTTGCTGATTGCGTTCGTAAGAGTTATAAGTGGTACATAAAACTCTTTTTCCATATTCTGGACATTTCAATGCTCAATGCTTATAATATGTATAAGCTGAAGACCAGAAACAAACCACCATATGGTGAATTTTGTTTGTCTGTGGTCAGACAAATAATATTCAAGTACCAAGTAATAGCACCTGCAATAGAACAGCGCCCACGAAATTATGAACAAATACCCTCTCGTCTGAGGCCTGGTGATCACTACCTAATGAAACTGCCTGCTACTGCTTGCAAGACAAAGGCTCAGAAGAGGTGCCATGTCTGTGCACATACAAAAAAACGTCCTCAACAACGCAGAGACACTCGTTTTATGTGTGAGGAGTGTAAAGTACCATTGTGCATGACACCATGTTTCAAAGAGTTCCACAAGCTCCACAACTTCTAGGAACATGTCCAGTGACTGTATATATGTATATATATGATAGAAAAATAGTAATAAACAATCTTTGACATTGTTACTTTTTGTAAACATGTTTTGTAAACAATGTAATGAAAACAAAGTTTGTGTAGTTATTGTGAGGTAAATAACGAGTGAATATTTGAAAAACAGCACTTATATTGGTCTCGCAGACCATAAAAGTTATTTGAAAAAAAAAAAAGAAAAAAAGAAAAAAAACAACTCAAAAAAATAAAAGAAAAAATTACCGGCCGACCGGCAGTCACCGATGTTGCCGTACATGCCTCATTTTCTCTCAACTTCAATCATCTATATCTCGGTAAGTATTGATCGCAGAAATGTTTTTTTTAGCCTATTAGATTTAGAAAAAAAAAACTATTATTTCATAAGAAAAAATAATTTTTTTTTTTTTTTGAAATTTCTCGACCCTGAGAGAGAGTTAAGAATTGAGGCCTCGACCCTGAAAGGGTTAAAGTGTTCAGTCTACATATTCCCAGTGCACAATTAACTTTTATTGCTGCATTAGTCACTTCTGCAACTTACTTTATTGTTCTCCAGTGACTGATTTCTGCAATTATTCTACATAGTATTTTGTGCTCTATTTTAATTTACTTATTGTCTATTTCTGACAGGTGCTAAAATTAAAAACTGAGTGCAATCTTTTCAGTAATACACTTCCTTTAATTGTGTCAGTATTGCATATTAATTCTTAGTGTCATTTATTTTAGGAAATTTGTTTTCCAGTATATTTTCAAATTGCATAAAATTACTGTTTGTATTTCTACTTTGCATTGTTTTACATTTTTACTAGTATACTTCTTGATTGAATTAAGAGTGAAGATAGCTCACTTTTACAATTAATTCACATTGCAGTAATATTCCCCATGTCATTGCATTTTCATTGTACAGTGGACCCCCGAGTTTCGTAAAAACTTCACTCCTGAAGTCTGCTCAAGTGCCATTACCGAATGAATTTACTCCCTTAAGGAAAAATTTCACGTAGGTTAGTCTATTTCAGACCCCCAAAAATACACTTCCACAAGAACTTACAAAATTATACTTACATAATTGCACGATTTCCGGGGTATTCGTTAACCGAGGGTCCACTGTATCTCCTTATTTTATACAGTGTAATTCAGTGAGTTGTCAATTCTCATGCAGTGTACCTTAAACATTTTTAATTACTTGTAATGTCTGCAATATTTTTTAATTTAACAAGGTATCATATTAGGGGGCAGTAGCCTGTATTGTGTAATATTTTTGTAATCAATATTACCCACCGTACTACCTCTCTTTATTCTCATCTTGTGATTTGTGATTAGGTGTAAGACCTTGTCTGTACAATCCATTATTGTACCATATTATTAATACTGTGAATCTTACATGAGCTATCATCACCGGCAAACATGGCAACTGTCACAGACGAATATATTTCTGCAGGTGATGACAATGATGATAGATTCCAGATCTTTATAAGTAAACAAAGAAGGAAAAGTGAGAAAGGGCTAGAGGGCCGACGTAGTCAGGCTCACTTGACTCGTAGGCAATGTGAACCTAGACGTCCATGGTGCACACAGGGTGCAAAAGCCTTTCTTCTAAGGAAGACTGTGTTAAGCTGAACTTCCTGACAACACCCTGCTGCAGGGTAGGTGTGCATGGCTAATGGCAGCAGTAAATGCACATCCGAAGGCGAGAATCCACTTTGGAAAAAACTCACACAACTTTGTGTTTGTGGAACAGAACAAAGAACTGATCAGTGATCTACTTAACACAACCTATGGGGATATTAAGCTGCTTCGCCCTCCATCAGACACGTATCACTTTAAAAAAGGGGTCAGTATCATAATATTTGGATACCCTCTCGACATGGACCCATCCCATTTGACTCTAAGCGAGCATATCATCAAGCCCAAGAGACTTAAAGGAAAATCCCAAATTATTGCCAGTTGGGTTGGCCCTGTGCCCCTCCCCCGAAATATCTGGGTGCCTGGCCTACGTTTCCTACCCATCGACGTGTACCTACCCCCTCAACGTAGGTGTTACAAATGCCAACACTATGGCCATGTGGCAGTAGCCTGTGGAATACTACATTCTTGGTGTGGTAAGTGTGCTGGGAAACATTCCACTAAAGAATGCACAGTAGGCTTTGACAGCCAAAAGTATAAGTGCATTATCTGTAAAGAAGAAGGGGTTACAGTCTCCCATAAGGACTGCAGTCGGAACCCAAACAACCTTCGACGTAAAAATGACGACAGTCCTTTAATGCCATTTGAGGACGAGGCCATCCAATCTACCACAACCAGATCTGAGACTGAACCTCTGCAAAGTGTGGACGAGTCCAACCTCCCCGCAAATGATTCTGGTGATACCAGAGTGCCATCACACACACCAATTGTGGAGGAGCTAGCCAACCCTGCTAGCACATGTGGAACTACTGATAGTTTACCACCCATACCTATGCATCCACTTGAATTTTGGGATAAGTATGTCACTCCTCCCAATACACACATCAACAGTCAGACGGACGCTACACATGTAACCCCCCTGGAAGCTGGAGATGAGTCAGATGCACAGGACCCACCCACAATGAATGATGAGGTAGTCATGTCACAGGCACCAACAAAGAGCACTGATTTAACCAAAGTACCTGTTAAGGTTATAGGTGTTACAGAAAGAACTAAGTCAGGTGAGCCCTCCTCTGGAGAGGCATTTGATTCGCCTGACCTTCCTCAAATTATAACAAACTTGCAGGAAAAAATTGAGCATCTTGAACAGATGCTGACAAGTTTAATAAATATATGTAGTCAAGATGATGCTCCTGAGTGTGTTGATGATGTCAAAAGTGCATCAACAATCTCAGTTCAATTTCAAGCCATTTGTGAGAAAGAAGCCAATGACTCTTGGCTTCAAAAGTTGCCTTGGAACTTGCTGCCAATTTGCCGGAAAATGCTTAGAAATAAAGGTTCTGAAGATAAGCATGTACAAACTATGCTATTTGCTCTTAAGTGTCTGCACACTGTAGGCAAAGCATAATACATGTAGTCTTACCATCTTATGAACAAGAGATTGTAGTAACTCACTACAATGGATAGATTACAAATTTTTTCATGGAACATTGCTTCTATTAGGAAGCGGTTGCCTGACTTACATCACATTAGTGCAACCAAGAATATTGATGTCATCTGTTTGCAGGAATGTAGACTAAAAGAAGGAGTACCTCCACAAAAGTTGTCTGGATATTCAGCTTATAACTTAAGGTCAACCAACTGTTGTGTGATGTATGTCAGAAAGAACTTGCCACATTCACTCCTTACCCTGCAGAGTCGAGTAAACATGCAGTATCATGGTGTCAGAGTATACGCAGGCGACTTTTCCATAAACATCTTTAACCTTTATGCCCCAGCAAACCAGCTTCGACCTGATGCTTTACCAGATCGCATCAATAGTGAACCTACCCTCATACTTGGAGATTTTAATGCCAGACATAAGAATATTGGTGGGTCTATAACAAACACCAATGGAACTAAACTAGTCAAATTTCTAAATGAGCATGATAATGTTCATATTGTAGGCACTATTGAGCCCACTCACATATATGGAGGCATATTAGATCTGTGCCTTGGATTTAATACATCATATACAATGCATGACTCTGTTATAGTTGATGATCTTCTATCTGATCACTTCCCAAGACTCACAACTGTCAATCTTGATCATATCTCAAGCAACCAAGGAGCTAAATACAGAAGGAGGAAACTTATTCTCAACCCAGAACACAGAGAAAACTTTATTAACCACTTGGATCAATGGTATAAAGATTATGAGCTCACTGGCACACAAAAATTCAATGATGATCTAGTTACTGCTATTGAGACTGTACTCACAGATCAAGTGGGCAGGAAAAGACAACATAAACCTTCCACTAGAAATGACAATAAAAACCAATGTAAATATTATAATGACCCACAGCTACGCAATCTAACACATGCAGCTAGGAGGATTGGTAAAGCATACCGTGAGTGTAGAACCCCAGACCTTCTCAGAACATTCCAAGCTGCACTAACAAATGCAAGAAATAGAAAGCAAGAACTTAGGCAACAGGAATGGGAACAATTCGTTAATGGATTAAATAGGTCTACCCCTTTAAGTCTGGCATGGAAAGGTATAAATAAAATAACCAGGTAAAAGACTGGCAATGTTGCTCATCCCTTTCCACTTGAAAAAGCAAATGACCTCATAAATGACTGGTCCAAAATCTCCAGGCATGAAAACCTGCCATCTCATATTAGAGAAAACTTAGAGAGTGCTTCTGAAGAAATGTTTGAACTGATTAATTTTATGAGCTAAAATATTGATGAGAGTGATTGCCTCTTCACAGAGTATGAATTAGATAACGCATTAACCAAAGGTCGATCAACTGCTCCTGGAGAGGATGGTATAACCTATGATATTCTCAGAACTTTAAGGCATGTGCCTAATAATCCTTTGTTGGCACTGTATAATACCAGTTACATTGAGGGAGTTCTTCCTACTTCCTGGACCAATAGTCTCATTGTGCCTATCCCTAAGCCCCAACAGCCTGATACATTTAGACCGATCTCCTTAACTAGCTGTCTTTGTAAAATTTTTGAAAGAATGATACTTAACAGACTGTACTATAGAATCAGACACCAACTCTCCCCCTTCCTCTATGGGTTCATGAAAGGTAAGAGTGTGCAGAATTGTATTTCCACCTTTCTCACTGCACACACCTCAACTAATTTTACCACATTTCTTGATCTAAAATCTACATTTGATATCGAAAACAGAACTGTTATACTACATGAACTAGCCAAAATGAATATTGGTGGTAGCCTACTCTGCTGGATAATAGGATACCTGTCAAACAGAGTATCCTCTGTCCTCTACCAAGGCTTTAGAAGCGAGTCTAAAGAAATGTCCCTAGGTACACCGCAGGGAGGAATTCTCAGTCCCATGCTATTTAATATTCTGATTAATGCTCTCCTAAATGCTCTACCTACCTCACCTAAACATATAGCTATAAGCTATGCTGATGACATCATGATCCATACAACAGGGCATAAAAAGATGAGTTCCGTTCTTAATGAAGTTCAAGCAATTTGTAATCGACTAGGCCTCATAATATCTTCCTCTAAAACAAAGATATTAACAAGCAAACAACATCCCCCACCCATCTATTTGCAGGGTGAAAGCATTAGCTACATTAAAACTTACAGATATCTTGGTGTAGATGTACCCTTTACCAAATCTACTATACCACAACTAAATAAAAAATGCAAAGATAGACTAAATGCTCTTAAAGCTGTTGCTGGCTACAACCCCAACTATGGTGCTAATGTGAGAATCGTGAGAATGATGTACATAGCCTATATTAGGTCCTTAATTGATTATGCTGCTCCCATGTTGATATTAGCTCGAGAAAGTTCTCTCCGACCCTTGGAGTTAATGCAAAATGAAGCTCTCATAATTATTCTTGGCTGTCCCAAATCTACAAAGGTTCTTTATATGAGGAAGGAGCTTGGTATTACTAGTACCAGTGATAGGATTGTTGAGATTAACACTGTACTTGGTATTAGAATGTTAAGAAATGAACCAGACACTGTCACAATGAATCTTACTATATGTCTAGAAGTAAATACTCATATGCAATTACATTAAGTTTTACAACCTGCATGAATTGTATCACTGTAGGCAACAAGAGCATTTCACCCTTCCATGGAAGATGTGTTCATTTAATATCACATACCTGCAAGTCCCTCCCAAGAAGCTCATTGCTAGTAATCCCTTCCTTAAATCACTTGTTAAAGCAACTGCTCAAGAAGAAATTTCTCGCCTAGCTGGTAGTAATAAGTTATCTCAAGTTATATACACTGATGGATCTAAACAGGAGTCTTCTGGCAGGGCTGCATCTGCTCTGGTTGCCACCTCCCTAGTTAAGAACAATAATAATTTTTTTTGAACTAGGCATAAGAATTAACAACTGGGCGTCTACACTGCAAACTGAATTGTTTGCAATCCTTATGGCACTAAAGCTAACTTATGACACTGAGCTTGACTCTATCATCATTACTGATTCTATGTCATCATTGAAGGCTCTTGACTCATATAATGACTCTAACAGCATGCTCATTGGAGAAGCCAGGTATAGATACTAAAAAATCCGGGACAAAGGAATTAAAGTACATTTGCTATGGATTCCGTCACACTCGAGGGCTTAGTACCAAACTTGCACAACAAATCACTCCCTACGAAAGCAAAAGACTCGGCAGGCGATGCAACATCCCCCCCAATGAAGAGCAGGGGTGCCACTAGCACGTTGAGGGACAACACAATAAGTGTGAGGGGCCCAAGATTGTTCAACTGCCTCCCAGCTTACATCGGGGGGATTACCAACAAGCCCCTGGCTGTCTTCAAGCAGGCACTGGACAGGCACCTCAAGTCGGTACCTGATCAGCCGGGCTGTGGTTCGTACGTTGGACTGCGTGCGGCCAGCAGTAACAGCCTGGTTGATCAGGCTCTGGTCCAACAGGAGGCCTGGTCACGGACCGGGCCGCGGGGGCGTTGACCCCTGGAATTCTCTCCAGGTAGACTCCAGGTAGACACATTGGATTACTCCTTCATGATAAAGTTGATATGTTAGCCAAGAAGAGCACCCATAAGGAGAATGTAGAATATAACTTTGGTATATCTGTGTCTAGCATTAGGAATAATATTAGGAGAGAAATAAATAATGAAAATGATAGCTATAGGAATGCAGTTAGAAGCCTGAGTAGATCTATAACCCACTATGATAACATGAATGTAGATAAGTATGTTTATGGAGCAACTTATAATGTGAACAGACTGACTGATGTTGTAGTGGCCAGGCTTAGGCTTGGCTACAAGTACTGACTGATGTTGTAGTGGCCAGGCTTCGGCTTGGCTACAAGTACTGACTGATGTTGTAGTGGCCAGGCTTAGGCTTGGCTACAAGTACTGACTGATGTTGTAGTGGCCAGGCTTCGGCTTGGCTACAAGTACTGACTGATGTTGTAGTGGCCAGGCTTAGCTGGCTACAAGTACTGACTGATGTTGTAGTGGCCAGGCTTAGGCTTGGCTACAAGTACTGACTGATGTTGTAGTGGCCAGGCTTAGGCTTGGCTACAAGTACTGACTGATGTTGTAGTGGCCAGGCTTAGGCTTGGCTACAAGTACTGACTGATGTTGTAGTGGCCAGGCTTAGGCTTGGCTACAAGTACTGACTGATGTTGTAGTGGCCAGGCTTAGGCTTGGCTACAAGTACTGACTGATGTTGTAGTGGCCAGGCTTGGAAGGCTTTTGGCTAGCAAGTACTGACTGATGTTGTAGTGGCCAGGCTTAGGCTTGGCTACAAGTACTGACTGATGTTGTAGTGGCCAGGCTTAGGCTTGGCTACAAGTACTGACTGATGTTGTAGTGGCCAGGCTTAGGATTGGCTACAAGTACTGACTGATGTTGTAGTGGCCAGGCTTAGGCTTGGCTACAAGTACTGACTGATGTTGTAGTGGCCAGGCTTAGGCTTGGCTACAAGTACTGACTGATGTTGTAGTGGCCAGGCTTAGGCTTGGCTACAAGTACTGACTGATGTTGTAGTGGCCAGGCTTAGGCTTGGCTACAAGTACTGACTGATGTTGTAGTGGCCAGGCTTAGGCTTGGCTACAAGTACTGACTGATGTTGTAGTGGCCAGGCTTAGGCTTGGCTACAAGTACTGACTGATGTTGTAGTGGCCAGGCTTAGGCTTGGCTACAAGTACTGACTGATGTTGTAGTGGCCAGGCTTAGGCTTGGCTACAAGTACTGACTGATGTTGTAGTGGCCAGGCTTAGGCTTGGCTACAAGTACTGACTGATGTGTAGTGCCAGGCTTAGGGTGGCACAAGTCTGACTATGTGCAGGCTTGGCTGCACAAGTACTGACTGATGTTGTAGTGGCCAGGCTTAGGCTTGGCTACAAGTACTGACTGATGTTGTAGTGGCCAGGCTTAGGCTTGGCTACAAGTACTGACTGATGTTGTAGTGGCCAGGCTTAGGCTTGGCTACAAGTACTGACTGATGTTGTAGTGGCCAGGCTTAGGCTTGGCTACAAGTACTGACTGATGTTGTAGTGGCCAGGCTTAGGCTTGGCTACAAGTACTGACTGATGTTGTAGTGGCCAGGCTTAGGCTTGGCTACAAGTACTGACTGATGTTGTAGTGGCCAGGCTTAGGCTTGGCTACAAGTACTGACTGATGTTGTAGTGGCCAGGCTTAGGCTTGGCTACAAGTACTGACTGATGTTGTAGTGGCCAGGCTTAGGCTTGGCTACAAGTACTGACTGATGTTGTAGTGGCCAGGCTTAGGCTTGGCTACAAGTACTGACTGATGTTGTAGTGGCCAGGCTTAGGCTTGGCTACAAGTACTGACTGATGTTGTAGTGGCCAGGCTTAGAGCTGGCTACAAGTACTTGGCAGTTTGGGAGATCACAGATGATGATCAAACTAAATGCAAATTATGTGATCAGGCATATGGTCACTGTCTTGAACACTATGTGCTGAATTGTCCACTTATTGAGGAATATAGAGATAGACAGTATAATAACCTATGTGACATGTCAAGATATCTTATTAGTGAAATAAGATACCACTTGTACTAAGCAAATTTCCTAAATTTGCTTGTAACAGATAATTGAAATGTAGATATAAACCCAAATGTACAATTGTTAACCTTTGAGGCCTAGTGCCTAGACCTTTTGTGTATCCATATGTTCTTGCACTACCCTCCACAGGATGGATATGGGGGGGGGCACAATAAACTAGCAACTTCGGTGGCAAAATCTAAATCAAACTCTCTCTATGTATCATCTAACACATGAATGTTGTATTGTAATAAAGGCAGGTGTCACTCACCTGTGTTAGACACCACAAACACTGTTTATTGTTGACTTTATCACAGCCACCAGGAACACGAGGTGTTGTTGTTGTTGGGGTTTATAGGACCACTGACAGTGTACGCCGTATCGAGCCCTGCCGTCCAACGCTCCCAGATGGAACCTCAACCAAAGTGCAAGTAAGTAAGTTTATTCAGGTATACACAAATACACTTACATAGATTATCATACATAGCAGCATATGTGTAGAGAACCCTTCAGGATAACCCAAAAAGTCAGACAGAGTGACTTATTTCCATTGAGTTCCATTTAATACCTTAATATTAGACACTAGTAGATACTAGTTATTATACTAAAATTAAAAGGAATAAGGTAAAAAGAGTTATTTACATGTACATGTATGTTATCTAAAAAAAATAAAAATCATTCTCCTCCCTTTCTGTCGCTACATTCATTAGGTACCTTTTGGTTCTCTTCTTGAACTGGCTGATGCTATGACTGACTTTGACATGTGAAGACAGTCTGTTCCATTCCTGTATTGCTGTACAATAAAAGGTGTTTGAAGCCTGGTCACTGACTGAGGGTACTACAAAGTTGTGCTCTCCCTCCCTAGTACTATGACTGCTTTGGTTCCCAGCCTTGACAAAATTGGCAGCAAGATATTCTGGACACTGTTTGTGAGCAATTTTATAAACTTGATTCAACTTAAGTTGTTCAGGATAAATCTTATAATTTTGTTCTGTGTGATTTACAGTTTATCTTTCAGTTTTTGTCAAGGCAGAGTACTATGAAGAGCAAGCGTAGTCAATATGACATTGCATAAGGGCAAGACATAGGGACCTGCGAGCCTCAGTAGGTAGACACTGTGCTTGTCTGTAGAGGAACTTCAGTCTGACATTCGCTTTCTTTACTACACAAACAAACAAACAAACAAATTTTATTTCATTGCAGATTACATGGGTATCGGAAGTTACAATGTAAATTGAGTGCAAGGAGAGCCACTGACATGCCATGGCATTAGGGGCAGCTTATTCTAGTCCTTAAAAACTATGTACTTAATATTAGAGAAATTTATTGAGTTTATTCTAGTTAAAAATTATTTTCAAAATTACAATATGATGAAATTTTACTGTTTAAATTATTATATAATGATATTAGATATTAGATTATTACAGGTGTTAAGATTCTTGAATGATAATATGGAATTGAGATTATTTTAAGGAAAATAACATTGAGCATTTTTGACATTAACTTATAATATGAGTAGGGGGTAACATAATAGTAACATATTATTAAAAATTGAGATTATCGTATAGGAAAGTAACAATGAGCATTTTTCAAAGTAGTTTATAGTATGATCATTTAGTTTTGGGTGAGTAGGTGGTTTTTGAGTTGAGTCTTAAATTGATTTTCAGACAAGATTATCTTAATATTTACTGGTAATGAGTTCCAGATTCTGGGGCCCTTTATGTGCATAGAATTTTTACATAGGTTATATCAAAGAGTGATCTGTGTCTTGTGTTGTGGTCATGGGTCCTGTTAAAGTTGGTGAGGAGAGTTTTGAGCAGAGGGTTTATATTAGAGTGTAAAGTTTTATATATGTAGTAGGCACAAGAGTAAGTATGAATGTTCTTTACGGTGAGTAGTTTGAGACTTTTGAATATTGGTGGAGTATGCTGTCTAGAGTGGGAATTTGTTATCATTCTGACTGCGGCCTTTTGTTGTGTTATGAGTGGTCTAAGGTGATTTAACGTTGTTGATCCCCATGCACAGATTCCATAGGTGAGATACGGGTAGATAAGTGAATGATATAGTGCAAGGAGAGCTGATTGAGGTACATAATAGCGTATCTTTGATAATATGCCTACTGTCTTCGAGATTTTCTTGGAAATTTGTTGTATATGTGTTTGGAATTTAAGGCTACTGTCAAGGTGGATTCCTAGGAATTTTCCCTCTGTGAGTCTTGTGATGGGTGTACCATTGAGTGTTATGTTAAGTGGAACATTTGTGGCTTTGCTTCCAAACTGTATGAAGTAGGTCTTGTCAGTATTGAGAGTAAGCTTGTTAGTCGTCATCCATGTTGATATTTTCTGTAATTCGGCATTAACAGTGTTGGCCAGTATAACTGGATTTGGGTGAGAGAAGACATATGTTGTGTCATCTGCAAATAAAATGGGTTTGAGTAGTTGTGATGCATTCGGTAGGTCATTTATGTAAATGAGGAATAGGAGTGGCCCCAGGACACTTCCTTGAGGGACTCCGATTGTAATTTGTTGTGTGGAAGAGTTCGCTCCATTTGTGTACACGTATCAATTCTCCTGACATGCATGGGTCAAAGGGATTCCCAGATATTTTACTGAGGAAACTGAGGTGATGGATTCCCCATTACATCGGATATTAAAATTATTTACCCCTGGTCGCGTTGTTGACTGGTCCTCATAGAGTTGATGTGTCAGCTATATTTAAAAGCAGTGAGGAAAAAACGGCTACTGCCCCTGACAGATTCCTTGGAGTTTTGTCGTTAGATTTGGCGTTTTCTCCTATGTTTCCCTTCTAATGTACACTGGTCAGTTAATATGGAAGTCAGCTATTAAAACATATTATTTTCTAATCCACTTTCTTCCCACCTTTAGCACTGAGGGAAAGAACCGTCGCTATAACCTGTTTCCTTGGAGATTGTTTAGTAGATTTAGTGGTTTCTGCTGAGCTTCCCTGCCATTAACACTGGTGCAGTTGATATAATGGTCAGCTACTGTCAGTATGGTTAGAACGTCTCTTCGTAGTTGCACGTCTGGCAGTAGCTGGTGATTGAATGCCAGTCAGCCATGTGGAAGGATGTTGAGACTAATAACTGCGTATTATATGTCCTAATGCGCCTAAGCCAGACAAGAATGTGCAGGTACAGGCCAATATCTCCTGACGGTCTGGAGGATCAAGCCCCTCCCCATTAAGAAGAAGAGGTAGGGTTAAAGATTGCAGCCCAAACATGTGCAAGGCCGCACGGAGAACAGTCCGTGATAACGTGGGCACCACAGGAGGAAGTGTTCCACAGTCTCAGGCTGTGAGGGACACCACGGGCAGTACGGAGAGTCCGTCATTCAAAGGCGGTGTAGATGAGCCACCAGTCGTGAGTGCCCAACCCGCAGGCGAGTCAATGCAACATCCACTGAGTGATTGGATGGTGAGACCAAGGGCAGGGCCATTGTAAGCTCGGACAGAGACTCAGTGCCGAAGTAGAGGGATCGTACCAGTTCCTTCTGCCACAAATGATGGATTTCCTTCCAAACAGTCCTTGTGAAATCCGTGAGGCTCAGTGCAAGAGAGGTAGGAGCACAAGTGTTGTTGTTGGGGTTGGGGTTTATAGGGCCACTGACAGTGTACGTTGTATCGAGCACTGACTTCAGTCCTCGGAAAAGGAACATCGACCAAAAAGAGAATAGATTACTATCTTGGGTTGTCAGTTGGCAGTTTATGAACAATAATACGAAAATAACTTCAACTGAATTTTATTGACTTAAGACTGAGGGAGATTGACCCAGTCAGTCCATCTATCATCATTCTATCATGCAAGAGGAGCCACATGTCCATGATGCATACCAAAAATTAAGCAGACTCTTGGATGTCACCTCCTAAATTGCCATCATTTGTTGCATATAATCTCAAATCTACTAACTCTTGTGTTCTATATATTAAAAAATCACTTCCCCATCAACTTCTCACACATAAGAAAACAGAGGGACTGCAATACCATGGTGTTAGGATTTATATTGGGAACTCTCCTCTCAACATATTTAATTTGTATGCTCCTGCTTTAAGTTCAATTACTTGGAGCTCTCAACTTGTGCTCAGTCTGAGCCTACTCTTATAATTGGAGATCATAATTCAAGACACAAAAGCATTGGAACCTCACAGTTTGGTAATCGTAATGGTAATCAACTGTTGTCACTGTTAAATAGTCATGATAATGTGCAAATTGTAGGTGACCTTGAACCCACACATATCTATGGAGGCATCCTTGATCTGTGTCTTGGCTTCAACATTACTTCTGCCAGCTGTGAGTCTTCCATTGTAACAGATATATCATCAGACCATTTCCCAAGGCTAACCTCACTAGATATAGGTAATACTATCCTTCCTGGTGGAATATTCAAACGGAAACGTTTTAATGTTCCCCTGATCATGTCCTTTCACGTCCTATTTCATTACTTTTTAATAAATCACTAGAAACTAGCTTTCCCGACACTACTCAAAACAGCAAGGGTTACCAATACACAAAGGTGGTGACCCCACAGACGTTAACAACTATAGACCAATATCAAACTTACGGTTGATATCCAAAATCTTCAGAAACTTGTGCACAAGAGATTATACTCTTTATAACGACACAAAGCATACTCAACCCCTGCCAATTTGGCGTCAGAAAAATAAAAGCACTAATGATGCAATCTTAAAAACGATAGACTTGCTTTACACAGCACTCGAAAAAGAAATATTCATTAGGACTATTTATTGACCTAGGAAAGTTTTCGACACATAAATCCAGCATCCTCTCCACAAACTTGACCACTAGGTATAAGAGGTCAAGCACTTGCATACTTCAAATCCTACTTTGCTAACAGGTATCAATACTCATCATTAAAGACACAAACCTCCTCAACACGACAACGTATGGGGTACCACGGGGAAATGTCCTTGGTCCCTGTTCTTCCTCTTTCCAAAGACTTAATGTATCCACCAAACCAATTCTTTTGCGACGCACAACTTTTTTTAAAAATTCCCGCCAACACCATTTTAACGACGAAATTTTAAAAATATCTACAGAAAGACAGCCCAAAAAACTTACCTCAACACTGATAAGACCTTCTATATTATGTTTTGGGAACAGAAAAAATGATCCACAATTAAACATTAAGATCAAACCCCCCCTTACTTGTATCATGCACACATAAAAAACCTATTCTTTACTTGTATTGCACACATAAAAAAACCTATAATCTTACTTTGTATCCCTGCACATATAAAACACCTATAATCTTACTTGTATCATGCACACATAAAAAAACCTATTCTCTTACTTTACCCCTGCACACATAAACCACCTATTCTTCTTTCTTTTATCATGAACACATAAACCACCTATTCTTTACTTGTATCATCCCATAAAACACCTTTTCCCTTTACTTGTATCATAAATAAAACATCTATTCTCTTATTTTATCAATCACACAAAAAACCCCCTATTCTTATTTTGTATCATGAACACATAAAACACCTATTCTCTTGTATCATGCACACGTAAAACACCTATGCTCTTACTTGTTTTGCACACATAAACCACCTATTCTCTTACTTTGTATAAATGCAAAATGAAACCCCTATTCTTTTATTTTGTATCATGCACAAAACTCTATTCTCTTACTTGTATCAAAAATTTAAAACATCTATTCTCTTCTTTTCTTTACCCTTAAAACACCTATTCTCTTATTGTTCATGCACTATCCACGGTTAGTGTTTGGAACCATTTTTTTAAATTTTTTTTAAATTCCAATCCCCTTCCATTAAATTTTTTTACCTTATATCCAACTACCATTCTCCCTAATTTTAATTCCTATAGTCTTTTCACCTCATAGTCTTTCTACCTCAGCCCCAATTTCCCCTCCTCATGGTCTTAATTCTCCGGGGGGTTCCTACAGATGACAGAAAGGGAAATGGTGACATTCGTGTAGGGCTCAGTCTTTGGAAACCAAAACCCAGACGGGAAAATCAAAAAAATTTTTTTAAATGAAATTTTTTTTTTTTAAAAAGGGACTTCCCCCCACCCCGTGGCCCCTTTCTCAAGAACTGCAAAAGCCCCTATCCTCCCCAAACATCCTTGGAGGGAAAGCATGGACACTGGGATCGTCCCGCAGCTACAAAAACAACAGCCCAAGCCCGCCCCAAAAAGGGGCAGTAAAAAAACAAAGAACTACAGACCAATTGCGCTAACGTCCCATATCATTAAAAAATCTTTAAAAGGGGTTCTAAGAAGAAAGACCCCACCCATCTTTTTTAATAAATTGCAAAACCCAGGACAGCATGGGTTTAGGGCGGCCCCCCTTGTCTCCCCCAACCCTCTGGACCCCCAGACAAGGTCCTGGATGCTCTGGAAATAAAGGGGGAATGCAGATGTTATATACACAGATTTGAAAAAAACCCTTTAAATTTTGACCTTGTGAAAACCCAAAAGGGTGATAAAGGAATAAAAAGGAAAAGTTGGTAGATGGTTTAATTTTTCCACGTAAAACCCCAAAAAAAGGAATAGTAGTCAACAGGGGTAAAGTCTGAGGCAGCTACGGGAAAAAGCTCTGTTCCACAAGGCACAGTCCTTCCCCACCCTTTTCCCTTCCTCAAAATAGACATTGACAGGGATATAAGCCACATTTGCTGTGTTTTCCCGAAAGATGACCCCCGAATCTGTATGACAGTGTCCCCCTTGAAGACACTGAAAGACTCCAAGCAGACATAAACCAAATTTTTAAAAATGGGCTCAAAAACAATTAAAGTTCAATGATGAAAATTTCTTCTCGATGGAAAAAAACGTGGAAAAAATCTCATCGGAGTAAAAACCCAATTTCCCAAACCACAAAAGAGCAAAAAACTAATTAAAGACCTGGGAGTGATCATGTCAGAGGATCTCCCCTTTCCCAAGGACCATAAAAATTAACAATTGCATCTGCTAGAAAAATGACAGGATGGATAATGAGAACCTTCAAAACCAGGGATCCCAAGCCCATGTTGACATTTTACAGATCGGGCCCTATCTGGGCTGGAATATTGCCCCCTAATGCCCTTTCAAGGCAGGTGAAATTCCCAAACCAAAAAATGTGCGGGAAAACCCTTTCCCCACCGCACGCATAAGTCCGAAAACCCCTAAATACGGGGAAAACGCTTGAAGTTCCAAAACCTGTACTTTTAGAACGGGGCGGGAGATACATTATTATATAAAATAAAATTCCCTCGAGGGCTTAGTCCCAAACTTGCAAAAAAAATCCCCTAAAAAAAAAACCCGGCAGGCGATGAACTTTCCCCCAATGAAGAGCAGGGGTGCCATTTAGCACTTGAGGGACAACACAATAAGTGGGGGGGCCCAAGTTTTAAGCCTCCCGCCACATCGGGGGTTTCCCCCAACCCCCGGCTGTCCAAGCAGGCCGGGACAGGCACCTCAAGTCGGTCCTATCAGCCGGGTTGTGGTTCGTACGTTGGACTGCGTGCGGCCAGCAGTAACAGCCTGGTTGATCAGGCTCTGGTCCAAAAAGGGAGGCCTGGGTCACGGGCCGGGCCGGGGCGTTGCCCCCGGGTTCCCCCCAGGTAGACTCCAGGTATTCAAGCTTTATTGCAAATTTTTTTTTTATAATTTTTTTGCCCCTTTTTTTTATACTTCATTGCTCAATTTTTGTTTTATACCTTTATTTTTATTAACCTTCATTGCCAAAGATCCAAGTTTTCCATACACAGCTGCAACATCATTGCCCTATCCTTCCCAATTATACTTTCTAATAACCTGTGCAAAAAAATCCAATTTTCTTATTTTAATATCTACTGTATACCTTCTTTGCCCCTGTTTATTTTTTATTATATTTTTTTATAAACCTGTATTATACCTTTTTTCTATTGCAACTATTTTTGGGCAATTACAAGTAACAGTCTGGTGTACAACTATTTTTATTATCTATTAATATCATAGGTAATATCTAGTTCACCTAATTACATTCTAGCATATTGAATAACCAACACCAAACTCATTGATATTTCCAATTTTGTAATTTAAACTTAGTATTTTTATCTATTTTGTTTTTTTATTACTTTATTTCATTCTACCCTAATACATAACCATTCCAAACTCATTGGTGCTACATTGTTATAAGTAATTTTATCTTATTAGTTTATATCTAATTACCTTCTAGCTTATTAAATAACCAACCCCAAAAACTCATTGGTGCTACTAAATTTTTGTAATTTAAAACAATAGATTAACTAAATTTGTAATTTTTACTGTATTTTATTTCATTCTAGCAATACATAACCAATCCCAAAACTCATTGGTGCCATTTTATTAGTAATTTAATTTTATTAGTTTATATCAAAATTTTTTCTTTAATTTTCCCGTACTATATTTCTTTTCTAGTTTAATACATAACCAATAAAAAACTCATTGGTGCTACATTTTTTTTGATAATTGTATCTCATTGTTTATATCTTTTTTTTATTTCATACTAGCTTAATACATAAATTACCAAGACCACTATGTTTATTTGTTACTATACTCTATTTGACCAATGTGCATTAGTTATATACTTACCAAAACATCCCCTTACAACAGATATCAGTACTATAACCCCCCACCACACTATACATGATATAACAAAATCACTATTTAACCTAAATGATGAATGATCACGTCGACCCTGATCTAAAACCTATTTAATCGAACACCTATTCAAAAATTTCCCCGGGAAAAAAACTGCCTCTACTAAAAGCATCACAAGCCCACACTGTCCAAAAACTACTAAAAAAATATAACAGTTCTTAACTACAATATCCGATCCTTAAGCAAACACTAGATGACCCCCTTGCCCTCCTTGGTTCCCCCAAAAACAACCTTCACATGTATTGTCCTTACTGAAACCTGGCTTGGCGGGGTACAATAGATATCTACTGCCGCCGGGGTACACAGCAATACACAACCCGCAGACCCATCAAGCGGGGGGGGGATTGCAAAACTATTAACCCCTAACGAAATATCCTGCTGTGACACCAATTGCTATAATGATGAATATGGAGAATATATTTTTGCAAATTTACTGCACAAAACCTTAAGACTCCCATAACCATCGGGGCCATTTACCGGATGCCTCATACAAACATCCCAAGTTTTTTGCGATCAACTAAAAAAGCAAATAACAAACAACCAAAATTTAACAAACACCACCTTATCTTAGCTGGAGACTTCAACATCAACCTTGGCCTACCAGATGACCCGCCAGTAACCGATTTCATCAACAATATGAACAACACACTTCTCATACCAACAATAACCAAACCAACTAAAACTTACCCAAACGAGTGCAACCATAATCGACCCTATATACCAATATCCTAGCCCCCCTTTAAAACGGGGATAATAACAGACAGCACCACAGACCACTACCCCACCCCCCTTTAAAAAACATTAGTAAACCGCCCCCAGAATACACCCAAAAATTTCATTCCGACTCTATGACCCCAAACTTCAATAAAAAACCTTTCCCCCAGAGGGTAGACACAGTTGACTGGGCTATAGAATTCCCAAATGCCAAGGGTATCGATGAGTGGACAGACACCTTTCTTAATAAATTACATAGACTATACAACAAACATTGTCCTTAAAAAAGAAACAGATTACAATAAACGGGTTTGGCTGCCCTTTGGGTAACTAACAACTTGCTAAAATCCATTAACAAGAAACATCAATATGAAAAATATAGGCGGATTCATACATGGGGTTTTCAAACATTTCATGTTTCCCAAAAAATTAAAAACCCCAAAAAATTTTACTACTCCAGCAGATTCACTGAAACAAGAGGGGGATATAAAAAAGACCTGGGAAAAAACCCCTCACAGATTATGGGCACCCACAAACTGAAAAAAAAAAGGAATTTGGGCCTAACTAAAAACAAAAAACCACTGCAGCCTATTGATACAGTAAACAAGATAAATGACTTCTTTCAACTATAGGATCAAATCTTTCCAGTAAAATTCCAGATACCAATGCCCGAGCAAGTGATTACCTGATGGGAATTTCCCCCTCCTCCTTATATCTTTTCACCTACAGAACCCACTGAAGTCTCCATGTTAACGTCATTTAAAAAAAAATCAGGGCATCTGTCTCAAGTTCCACCCCTTTAAAATACAAACGAGCTTCCCTGTCCTTTCATATCCCCATTTTTTTACTTTTTAACAAATCATTGAATCTAGCACCCCCCAAAACTACTCAAAACGGGAAAAGGGTTTCACCAATACACAAAAGGGGGTGACCCTACAAGTAAATAACTATAGGCCTATATCAAATCTACCATTGCTTTCCAAAATATTCGAGAAACTTGTGCACAAGAGGGTTATACTGTTTATAACTACACAAAACATACTAAAACCCCCGCCAATTTCCAGGAAAAAAAAAAGCACTAACGATGCAATAGTAAAAATGAAACCCTCTTTACACAGCACTTGAAAATAAGGAATATCCACTAGGACTTTATTGGGGCTTAAGGAAAGCTTTTTACACAGTAAACCCGGCATCCTACTCCCCAAACTTGACCACTATGGAATAAAAGGTCATGCATTTGCATACCTCAAATCCTACCTCACTAATAGGTACCAGTATGTCAATATTAAAGACACATCCTCCACGACACTAAAAAAATAGACACCGGGTACCGCAGAAAAAGTGTCCCCGGGCCCCTGCTCTTCCTCTTTTACATCAATGATCTTCCCAATGTACAAAAACTTGAAACCAATACTCTTTTCTGACGATACAACTTATGTCATCTCCCCCCACAAACCTTGCCCGCTTTAAAACCATTGTTAACAAAATTAATAAAAATATCAACATGGATGACCGCCAATAAACTTACACTCAACACTTATAAAACCTTTTTATATTATGTTTGGCAACAGAACAGATGATCCACAATTAAACATTAAGATCAACTCTACAACTATTGCTAGACATAACGAGGGGAAGTTCCTGGGCCTCCACCTTGACAGCAGCCTGAAATTCAGCACCCATATCCAACACATGACAAAGAAAGTGTCCCAAAAATGTGGGGATCCTCTCTAAGATAGGTATTATTAAAACAATCAGCCCTACTCACACTATACTACTCACTCATCTATCCCTACCTCACATATGCCATTTGTGCATGGGGACAACAGCAATTACCCACCTAAAGCCAAAAAAACCCAACAAAAAACCCAGTAAGAATTATCACACAATCCAACGCTAGGCAACACCCCCACTCTTCAAAGACCTAAACCTTTCCCCACTGTCCAGAACATCCATACTTACTACCCCTTTATCTACATTTTTTAGAACCATTAATTCCAACTTTAACCCTGAGCTAAAACACTTTCTTGACAGTTGTGACAGGACCCATAGACATAATACCCGACATAAACATCTCTTTGACATTCCCCCGTCCGACTAAATCTATACAAAAAATTTTCGCATAAAAGGGCCTAAAATCTGGAACTCCCTGCCTGGGAAAAATCTAGAACTGCAGACACAACCTCCATTTTTAAAAGCACCGTTAAAAAACATCTTATCTCACTTACGCACCCAACCGGTAGTTAACCCCTACGAAAACCATTTTTTTTCTGCACATATCCACAGCCCAAAAAACAATTTTTTGATATCTGTGATTCTCCCCAATTTGCACATTACTAACCAAAAAGCAAAAAACACTTATTGATATCTGTGGGTTCCCCCTTTAAATTTGGACAGTTCTAACCAAAATTTAATACAACTATTGCTCCATAATACTTAAGTTTTGTTTATAAGTTTGCCAAGATTTTCCAAAAATAGAATCTTTTATTATGCCAATATATCACCTTTTTCATTAATATATAAACTAATTGCTAACTTTTTTTTACTAATTGTTAAATTCTCAATGTTTAAATTCCAGTACCTAAATTTTGTAAACCTAACCTTACAATCTGTATATCCATTGTATAGCTATTGAGTAAGACCTATCAAAAACTGGCCCGGAAAAACCTAGGCATACCTAGGCATATTATTGGGCCCTCTTGTAATATCAACTTTAATGTATAACTATAAGTACCCCCCCCCCTTGTATTACATGAAATAAAGAAAATTTTAATTTGAATTTGAATTTGAATGCACACATAAAACACCTGTTCTCTTACTTGTATCATGCCCCATAAAAAACCCCCCTATTCTCTTACTTGTATTTATGCACACATAAAACACCTGTTCTCTTACTTGTAAATCACACATAAAAAACAAACTAGACTTACTCTCGATATCTGTGATTCCCCCAAATACACTTACACTCACCAATATACACTTACACTACCAATATACACTTACACTCCCCCAAAATACACTTTCACTACCCAATATACACTTACACTCACCAATATGCAGTTACATCCACCAAAAGGTGTGACAGAGTGAACAGGCAAAAGGGGGGTTTGGGCCCGTATATCAAAGGTCCCCTTATATGTTCAGAACTTCTAAATGCCTCCCAAAAGATGTAGTTGAAGTATTAGCAATAAAGGTCGAGAATCAAAACCTGGTCATGTGGTTTTTCTACAAGCCCCCCCGGGTGCAACGTCCCAACAATTCCCGGAACAGCTTTTTTAAAATTTACCACTGGCCCGGAAAAAACTTAGCTCCTGCCCCCAACATCTTGCCAATGGGGATTTCAAACCTCAGGCACCTAAAATGGTGGGAAAATTGCAAAAAATGTGGTAGCAAAATAACACCAGGATGCAGTACAGATTAAAAATTTACACATAAAACTTTTTAAACTCTGCACCAAATTCACCTTAAACCCGCAAATAAATAAGCCCCCAAAAATTAGAGAATACACTGGGCCTCATCTTCACCAACAATGATGATCTGATACGAAATGTTTATCATATCAAAAAAAATATACTCAGATCACAACATAATAGAGGTCCAGACATGCATGGGGAGCCCCAGATCAACAAAATGTGTCAGCCGCGAGGGAGCTTTCTCCAAATTCAAATTCAATAAGAAAAAAATAAAAGGGGGGACCAAGAAACCAAGTCCCAAATGATATAAACTGGGAAGATTGCCTAAGCATCACGGATCCCAACCTATGTCTAGAACAAATTCTCTGTGGGACTTGAGGTTTGCTCAAGGCAAATTCTCTTAAGGAAAAGGAGGAGAAGATGCAAACTAGAAAAGAGGCGCTCCCCATACAGGCGAAGGCAAAAGCCAACGGAGCGGCTACGGGGGAATATCTCTGAAATACGTAGGGAGACACGCCCGAGAAATACCAAACATTAATTAAAACTAAAGGAATCTTAAAGGAATCAAGAGACACGGGGAAAAACTAAAAGCCATAAATAAAATTGAAAGAAACCCTAAGTATTTCTTTTTTCCCATGCAAAAACAAAGTCAAGAACAACAACCAGTATTGGGCCCCCACTTAAACGGGGTGGGTCTTAAAGATGACAGCAAGGAAATGAGTAAGTTACAATAAATCCCAGTATGCTCAGTTTTTGGGGCCACTAACCAGACTGGGAAAAAGAAAACCCAAATGATTTTTTTTGAAGGGGTGCCACAGAATTTGAGAGGAACCCCTTTTTACATCACCCGACCCAAATGACTTCAAAAAAGGGAATAAATGACATGCCCATGCACTCTGCTCCAGGCCCCGACTCATAGAACTTCGCCCACAACAATGCTCACAGAGAGGGGGGAGGGTTTTTCCCCTGGGCCCGTCGTAAGACGAGTGTGGCCAATGCAAAGACGGGGGGAGTGTAGCCCCAACCTCGACATTGGTGACAAGAAGAAGGCCGAAACCCATATTCGGTTTAAAAGAATGAAGTTTGTTATTCAGCAGGTCAGACCAGCGTTGTTGCCAACGGGTGCGAAGGAGGGTAGCAATGACCGCAAAATAGTCCGTAAAAAGGGAAACCCCCTATATGAAACTGGGGCCTACTGCTGGGCCGCGCAGCAGTGGTCCGCCCGTTCATTGCCCTGTACGTCAACATAACCAGAGACCCAACAAAAAAAAAATATCTTTTTTGCTTGCTAAGTTCGGCGAAAAAAAGGTGGTTTAAAGAACTAGGGGTGAGGGGCAATTTTAAGGGAAAAACCTGGAAAACACTAAGGGGGTCCAAAAAGACCACAAATGGTGATACAGGCAGTGATGCAAAAATGGATAAGTGCCACAAAAAAATAGTATGTAATTCAGCTGTAAATATGCTAGCCGAGGGTAATAGAATGCCCCCCATTCCGGCATGCTGTGAATCGGGGGGGGTCCGGGGGGGCTTTGAACCACCCGGTGGCCCTACGAGGCATGGGGGTTTGGAAGGGATCTAGAAAAAAAAAACGAGAAGCCTCTATAGGTAGTTGGGCTTTCCCAAGGTAAAGGGGGGAATAGAACAGACACGGACAGCAGGAACTTCCCAATGGGGTAGGGGAAAAAAGGGGAAGTCACATGAACATATAGAGGTGGGAGTTTAAAGGAAGACAGGAGTGAATGTAGATGAAGAGAAAAAGGGGCAAAGTAAGCGGGGGGAAACAAATAAAAAGAGTATACAACATCTGTAACAATCCTATTCATGGAAGGATTTCGGGGGTCATGGGGCAACAAAATAGCGAATGCAATGTGAAAACACGACGATCGGATAAGGATGGAATGTTCGCTTCTAAAAGAGGCTCTCAACCGGGAAGAAGAAATGCGCCCCAAAGGTAAGGTTTAAACCCCGGTGACGGATGGAATTAAAGATGGAAAAGAGTTTGAGGGGGCTGCAGAATATATCTGGTCACCATAATCGAGTTTCGACAAAATTAGGGCTGAATGCAGGCAAGGGGGGTTCTTTCATTTAGCCCCCATGAAAGATGTGCGAGGGGTTTTTAAGGGAAAGGGTTTAGCCGGGTGCAAGTTGCCTTCAGAGAGGTAATTTAGGTTTCCAGGACAATCGACGGTCGAGCAGGAGGCCAGAAACCTGACTGTATCACGTTCTGAGATACTTGGTTTTTGGTACAATGGATGATCAGAGACCACTGAACGCCCAGTAAACCAATTTTATGATTTCCAAATTTTAAAAATTTTAAAACCCCTGAGAAAAAAAATCAGAAACCCCGGGTTTATTGGATGCTGGAGGGGAAAATTTCAATGAGGTGAAAGTCAGCACCTGCCCAAACTTGGGAAAATCATCCACATGAGGATGACCCAAAAATTGGATGGGAGAACAAAGCCAGATTATTTATAAAAAGCAGAAAAAATTTGGGTCGAACACATCCCTGGAGGGCACCTTCAGCTTGGACAAATTCCGGGGGAAAATTCATTACTAACCCCGGGCCCGGAAATTCTGTCAGTTAAGAAGGCCTTAAGGAAGAATAATAGGTTTCCTCGGAAGGGCCCAAGGAGTGGGCCTGGGCCGATATTATATCTCCAAGTTGTGTCATAAGCCTTCTCAAGGTCGAAAAAATAGTGATAACCGAGTGGTTTTTGCAAAAGGAGAATATACGAATCCCAAACGCAGCAAGGGGTCAATGGGAACGGCCCTTCGGGGAAACCATATTGACTGGGGGGAGACTATTTGGGTCTCTAAATACCCATCAAACGTCTATTAACTAGACGTTCCATCCCCGCAAACTGCACTGGTAAGAGCGATGGGGCCCGGGAGTGAGAGGTATCAACCCCCATTGACCTGGTTTTTGAAAAGGGGGAACAATAGCAGACTTTCACAGTTAAAAAACTCCTTCGAAAATAAGATTAAAAAGTCGTAAAGGGCAGTAAGAGCAGACTGATGTAAATGTTGTAAAAAAATGTATGCCGTCTGGCCCAGTTTCCGATGATCGGGAAGCAGAAGTGTTCCTCCAGTTCTTGAAGGGTAAAAGGCTCATTATAAGAGTCTTTCTAAGAGAAGAAAAATCTAAGGGCTTTTAAATCGTGGGAGACTTTGAAGAAAGAAATGGGGGGGCATAGATGGGGGTCCCTGAGATAGCGGACTAGATGATTACCAATATCAGTGGCAACGGCAAGGGGGGTGGCTTTTCGACACCAGCAACCTGGGAAAAGGAGCCGGGTCGGGGAAGAATTTTCCACTCAATTTCCGCACTTTCTTCCAGACTGCACTCATCCCCAGGAAGCCGAAATGACAGTAGAAACGTAATCTCCCAGCAAATGCGTTTAGCATCACGTATGACACGCGAGCAATAGCCCTTCTGGGGAAATCAAGGAGTCTCTCTGTGGTTCTGTTATACCATTTCCTGCCCCATGCAGCACGTTTCAAAAAACTGCCCGAGCACAAGTAGGGAGACCACCAAGGCCCCCCTACTGAGGATGCTTGCCCGAGGTTTGGGGGAAAAGAATGTGAAGCCGCTGTGAAGATGGAGGACGAAAAAAGATGTAAAAACCCCATCAATGGAGGACGAGGTAGGAACCCCAATGAAAGGCAAAGATGTGCTAAAGGTCCCATTTCGCCCGGTCAAATTTAGCGTGGGGGGAGGGGGGGGAAAACAAAGGGGGCTTAAGGATGATTGGTAAATGATCGCTGTCATGTAAGTCCGGGAGGACGACCAGGTGAAGTCAAGGACTGTTGAGGAAGAACAGATGGAGAGATCGATACAGAAGAAAGATGGAGTTCGGGGGTCAAAAAGGGGAGGAGGCCAGTATTTAAAACATGGAGGGGAAAAAGCAAGAAATGCCTCCAACGAATCCCAGGGATAAATTTTTACCTCCCCAGAAAATGGTGGATTAAAATCGCCAAGTAATAAAAGGGGGTGGGGTGGAAAAAACCCAAAAAATCAACATCTGTGATGCAATGCCTGCAAAGGGGAAAGGGGTATAAAAACAAGGTATACCATTATTCAAGTGGATCGGGCTCGGTTTAAGGAAGAAGGACAAGAGGTGACGGTATGGAACACCAGAAGAGCACTTTGTTAAAAGGTTCCATAAAAAAAGTATGATGAATTTAACAAATCATGCCTAAAAAGGGCCTGATAACAGTGGTTTTAATTTGGGGGTTTTAAACAGACCCCAACAGGAAAAACTGGGAGGCAAGTTTTGGGTTCCCCCCGGTTACCCCTGAGGCCTCGGAATTCCACTCAAATAAGCCTGATTTAGGGAGAAAAAGATAAAGTGGAGGAAGGCTTGGAGGGGGGTTAGAAAAGCCCACGTGGGGAAAACGCGGAAACCTGTAGTCAGAGGGAGGAGGGTTGTGAAGGAAGGGGGGGGGGGACGAAGAAGAGAGATGGGGAAACCTCAGGTGGGTATTGTCCATCATCCCAGTCTCTAAATATTTTTGCAATAGTTTCCAGTGTTTCAGAAGTAAAAGATGCAGAATGTGGGACTACATTAGAAATGGAAAAAAGGGAAACTATTGGGAGTCATGCTGTACTAAGTAGGGGATGAGGAGATAGAAGGGGGAAACTGTCGGGGGGTTTGGGGGGGGGGACGGGGGTGAAGGAAATGTATGGGGAGGAGGATAAACCCTCCACATTACAGAACTAGTGGAGGAAAAGAACCCAAAGTGGGGATTTTTCGGGCATGAGAAGAAGGGGGGCTGATTTAGGTGAAGGAGGGGACGTGACTAGAAGGTGAGTAGAGGGAAGGGGTGTGGAAGTATGGGATCTAGGGAGGGACCCCGGGGGCCCAAAAACATCAAAAGGGGTTCGAGACAGGGGGGATGAGGATGAGGACCACAGAAGAAAATTATTATTATCAAATAAAGGGTAAACCAAGGGTTAAAGGGGCCTGCAGGTTTTGCAGGATGCAGGGGGAGTGGGTTTAAGGGGAGATGGACATTAGTAAATTGGAGTGCGATGACGGTGGATGGCAGGGGTGGAGGGGAGCAAGAGATCAGGTAGAAGGACTGGGAGGTTAGGTATAATCTTCAGAGTTTGTGTATAAGTCGTTTCTGTCAAAAAATCAATGAGAGAGTCAGGGTTGGAGGGGCCATCAGCAAGAAGGAAGGAAAAAAGGGGGGCAGGCGAAGCGTGTGGAGGAAATTCTGCGTGCTCGTTGATAGAGTGGGGAGTCCCCAGGAAATTTGAACAGACAGAACCTGACAATGCTCACAGAAGGGGGGGGGCCTCTATGAGATACCCGTGAGTAAGACGAGTGTGGGGATGCGGAAAGGGGAAGTGTCTCCCCCCCGACATTGGTGACAAAAAAAGGCCAGAAAATAATCGTTTAATAGAATAAAAATTTGTTATTCAGCAGGTCAGACCAGCGTTGTTGCCAAGGGGGCGAAGGGGGTACTGACCCAAAATAGTTTAAAACACCCTTTTATGAAAATGGAAGGTCAGTACTGCGCCGCGCAGCAGTGTCTGCCTGTTCATTGCCCTGACGTCAACATGACCAGGGGCCCAACAAAACAATATCTTTGGTTGCTAAAAATGGTTCCCGGTTGGTTAGAAGAACTAGGGGGAGGGGATCAATTTTCGGATAGCCAAACACTAAAATTGAAAAGACCACAATGGGGACACAGGAATAGATGAAATACGGATAAGTGCCACAAGAATGGCATACATTTCAGCCGTAAATATGCTAGCCGAGGATAATAGATGCCCTCGTACTATGCTGTCCAGAAACACTGCTGCGAATCCGACGCCGTCAGATGACTTTGAACCATCGGTGTATAATGCGATGGGATGGGAATGAGAACGGAAGTGGTCTAGAAAGAAAGAGCGAGAAGCCGCAGTAGGTAGTTGGACTTTCGGCAAGGTAGAGGAATAGAACAGACACGGACAGCAGGAACTTCCCTAGGGGTAGCGGAAAGGGAGATGTCACATGAACGTATAAAGGTGGTAGCTGAAGAGAAGATAAGAGTGAATGTAGACGAAGGGAAAAGGGATGAAGTAAACCGGGAGACAGACAAATATAGAGTGCCTACTTAACGTCTTTGACAATCCTATACATGGAAGGATTGAGGTCTGGCAACTAAAGGATACTTATTATGCACCCCATACCCATCCTGGGGTAGTCAAAGATTCGAGGTACATAATGGTCCAGACGGGACGTAATAGCAACAATGTGCATCACAACGATCGGACAAGGATGGAATGTTCGCTTCTACATAGAGGCTCTCAACTGGGAAAGAACGAAATGTACCAAGGCATAAGCATAATCCTGGTGATGGATGGGATTAAGGATGGAAAGAGTAGCAGGAAGGCCGAATATATCTGGTCACCATAATCGAGTTTGATAAAATTGGGGCTGAATGTAGACGAAGGACAGTTCTACGATCAGCCCCCATGAAAGATGTGCGAGGGTTTTAAGGAGGTTCAGCGGCTATGACAAGATGCCTTAAGAGAGTAATGTGAGGTTTCCAGGACAATCGACGGTCAAACAGGAGGCCGAGAAACCTGACTGTATCACGTTCTGGAATACGTAACCCGTATAGGTACAATGGATGATCAAAGACCACTGAATGTCTAGTAAAGGTAATTTGATGAGTTTTGCCACTAGAAAATTTAAACCCGCGAGTGGTGGCCCAATAAGAAACCCAGTTGACGGCATGCTGGAGGAAACTGCAATGAGGTGACAGTCAGCACCTGCACAAGCTATAGCAAAGTCATCCACATAGAGTGATGACCAAATATTGATGGGAGAACAGATGCCAGATTATTTATAGCAAGGAGAAAGAGTGTTGTGCTCAGAACACAACCCTCGGAACACCTTCCGCTTGGACAAATTCTGGGAAAAGCTCATTACTAACCCGGGGACGGAAATATCTGTCAGTTAAGGCGTTAAGGAAGAACAGTAGGTTGCCTCGAGGCCTAAGGAGGCCTGGGCCAAGATATAAAATCTCCAAGTTGTGTCATAAGCCTTTCAATGTCGAAAAGATGGTGATAATCGAGTGGTTATTAGCGAAGGCATTACGAATATACGTATCCAAGCCGTATTGACTAGGGAGAACTGTGAGTCTCTAAATACCACATCAAACGTCTATTAACTAGACGTTCCATCACCTGCAAACTGCACTGGTAAGAGCGATGGGACGGTAGTGAGAGGAATCACGTCCCGTAGTACCTGGTTTGCGAAAAGGGAGAACAATAGCAGACTTCCACAGTTGGGGAATAACTCCTTGCGACCATATAAGATTATAGAGTCGTAAGAGGACAGTAAGAGCAGACTGATGTAAATGCTGTAGTATACGAATATGTATGCCGTCTGGCCCAGCTGCCGATGATCGGCAAGCAGAGAGTGTTGCCTCCAGTTCTTAAAGGGTAAAAGGCACATTATAAGATTCTTCTCTAAGAGAAGAAAATCTAAGGACTTTAACTCGCTGACAGACTTAGAAGAAAGGAACGAGGGGCATAGATGAAGTCCCTGAGAAATGCTGACCAGATGATTACCAATTTCAGTGGCAACGGCAAGAGGATGCTATATCGACACTGGCAACCTGAAGAACAGGAGCCGGGTCGGGGGGGGAATTTACCACTTAATTTCCGCACTTTCTTCCAGACTGCACTCATCGAGGAAGCCGAAGTGACAGTAGAAACGTAATCTCGCCAGCAAGTGCGTTTAGCATCACGTATGACACGGCGAGCAATAGCTCTCTTCTGCTTGAAATCAAGGAGTTCTCTGTGGTTCTGTTATACAGATACTCTGCCCCATGCAGCACGTTTCAAACGCACTGCCCGAGCACAAGCAGGAGACCACCAGGCACGCACTACTGAGGATGTTTGCCCGAGGTTTGGGGAATAGAATGCGAAGCCGCTTGAAGACGGAGGACGAAAAAAGATGTAAACCTCATCAATGGAGGACGAGAAGGAACCTCATGAAAGGCTAAGATGTGCGTAAAGGTCCCATTTCGCCCGGTCAAATTGCACGTGGGGAACTAGGAGGTGGAAAAAAGGAAGGGGGCTTAAGGATGATTGGGAAATGATCACTTTCGTGTAAGTCCGGGGGACAGACCAGGTGAAGTCAAGGACTGTTGAGGAAGAGCAGATGGAGAGATCGATATAGGGGAAAGAATGAGTTCGAGAATCAAAATGGGTAGGAGTACCTGTATTTAAAACATGTAGAATCTGAAGAAGATGTCCTCTCTTGAGCTACTCTACCAGCAGCTGAAGGAAGAACTGAGGGTAGTTAAGCTTGAGATACACCGACTGACTGGGAAAACAAGAGGATTCGTAGTAATTCTCCTGTTGAGAATCCTCAAGCCAAGAAAGGAACCTGGACAGTGGCTAAAACCCATGGGACAAAGTTAAGGATCAAGAGGACGGGTGGAGAGGTAGAAACAACGAAGACCCAGGAGAATGTTGTGGAAACATTGAACACATTCTCCGTGCTACCCGATGAATGTGAGTCGACTTCTGGGAGCGTCACAACGAACGACACCAAGGCAGGTAAAAACATTGTTGTTGTGTTGTTGTTGGGGACAGCCAGGTTAGATACATGGATAGGGCTTTCTGTTTGAATGATAGGAGTAGGAGACAGAGGGTTTGCTTTCCTGGGGCTGGGATGGAGGCTATTGTTAGCCGTCTGGACGACATCATGAGAGTAATGTGAGCAATCCTAATATCTGTCTCAGTGCTGGAGGCAACGATGTTGGCAGACTTAGGAGTGAGGACCTGACTAGCAGGTTTAGGTCAGCAATAGACATAATTAGGAAGAAGGGTGGGAACCCTGTCATATGTGGTATTTTGCCAAGAAGAGGAGTTGGAAATGAATGGCTGTCCAGGGCAATTGGTGTCAATTGCTGGCTGACAAATACTGTAAGAAAAATCAGTAACATTCATTGACAACTGGGACCTCTTCTATGGCAGAAATGACATGTATGCCAGGGATGGGGTTCACTTATCCAGGTCTGGGGTAGGAGCACTGGCAACTGCAGTGGAGGGAGCTGTTAGGGCTTTAAACTAGAAATAGTTAGTGGTATGGGTTTTGGGGGAAAACAGTGAAGTCCAGTGTAGTAATATTATAAGTTCTAGGAAAACTAGTAATAGGCAGAATAAGGTGGACAGTGGAAAGCTAGTGACACTAGATGTCAAGAACAGTAATAGGTATAGTGGAAAACAGAAATGAGCAGGAAGGGTAAAGAAAAAGGGAGGGTCTTTAAATATTTATTACAATAGTCGTAGTGCTGGGAATAAGATGGACGAGTTGAGATTAGTTGCAAGTACGGGTAATATTGATGTTTTTGCAATAACTGAGAAGGGTTTAATATAAAAAATCGGGACTTGCCTCCCGAATGTCACATTCGGGGGTTTTTAAATTGTTCCAAGTAGACAGATGTATCGGGAAGGGGGTGGGTGCACTCTAAGTCCGTGATCATTTAAATTGTTGCATAAAAACGGGTATAAAGTCTGAATTAACACATACAGAGTCTGTCTGGATAGAATTTTCAGAGGGGTGTGAAAAACTGATTTTAGGCGTGTTTTACCGTCCTCCAAACTTAGATAGGGAACAAGGGAGACTACTTTGGAAGGAAATTGTTAAGCCACAAGCACGATAACGTAGTAATTCTGGGGGACTTTAACTTTAGTCAGATTGATTGGAATTTCTTGACAGGGAATTTAAAACCCCTAACGACTATTTAGAAGTTGTTCGGGATTGCTTTTGAAGCAGTTGGTAACAGAACCTGCAAGGGAAATAACCTACTGACTTGGTTCTGGCAAGAAGGAAACCCTTGTTAATAATTTTCGCTTAGCAGATTATAATGGACTTAGAGAACACTTATCAACTGTGGACTGGGGTGAAGAAAAGGGGTTAATTGACATTTTCTTAACACTATACAGGGTCCCCAAAAAACATTTATCCCTATAAAGAAATTAATCAATAGAAAAAAAAAGGATGAATTAGGCCCAAAAAAACTTTTAGGGGAGAAGAAAGGGAAATTTTTAGGGCATAAAAAGAGGGGAGGTCATCTTATAAAACAGTATATGACATTAAGAGGGGCGTTAAAAGGGATAAGAAAAGCTAAAGGGGCTAAAAAATTAAAATTGTGGGATTAAAAAATAACCCAAAAATTTTCCCGGTTTTTTAAACAAAAGTTAAAAGATAGGTCCCCAAAAAAAATTTGGGTATCTTATGACAAAGAAATGAAATGTCTCTATTTTAAAATTATTTTCTCTGGTTTTTCCCAGGAAGACATAAAATACCCAAGAATAGGTATTTTTGTGGGCCTGAAGAAGATAAATTATGTATATCACAGTCACTAAAAAGGTTATCAAACAGTAGACCTTTGAAGCAAAATAAAACCGGCCCCTTAGCTTTTTTAAGGGGTTTTTAAAGGGAAAGCAAATGGGAAATCTGTGAACCCTTAACTAACATTTTTTAAACCCATCTCTTCAAACAGGTGTAGTGCGGGTACGTGGAAGATGGCTAATGAATTCCCTTTTTTAAAGCAGGGGACAAGTCGTTCCATCAAATTACCCCAATAAGTCAACATCAATTGTAGGCAAATTACTAGAAATCGATTATAGCTGATAACATAAGAAAAGATCTGAAGGGAAAAATTTGATTAATGATATCAGCATGGTTCACCAGGGGCCGTTCCTGCCTAACTAATTTTTCTTTTCAGTGGGGGCTTTTTAGGCAGTTGAAAAAAATGATAAAAAAATTCGATATTGTTTATTTTTGGATTTTAGTAGGTTTTTTATAGAGTACCACCAAAACTGTTAAAGAAAGTGGCGCTCATGGCATTGGGGAAAAGTTTTTCATGGATCAGTTGGCTCCCAATAGGAAGGAAGGGGGTGCATAAAAGGGGGTTTAAAACGGGTGGGGATTGTAACAAATGGGTTCCCAGGGATCGGGTTTTTGGGCCCTTGTTTTTATAATATATATAAAAGACCTTGAGAGGAATTCTGTGATATAGCAAATTCGCGAGACACGAAGATAGGTAGGATAATGATTCAAACTAGATGTCATGAACTCGGGGGGGGTTTGACAAACAATTCCTGGTCAGAAAAATGGCAGATGCAGTTCAATGTAGATAAATGAAAGTTCTAAATAAAATTTCCCTAACCCAAGCACTTATAAGTTAAATAACTGAACAGCCATGTTTAGAAAGGGCTTGGGGGGGATGGTAAGCAGCAACCTTAAACCAAGACGCAATGCCTAAGCGTACGTAATAAGGGAAATAGATTACTGGGATTTATATCAAAAATGTTAAAAAAGAAGTCCAGAGTTTATTACACATCATCATTGTAAGGCCTCCCTAGATTACCAGCTCGTTCGGTCTCCATATTACAGAATGGACATAAATTCGTTGAAAACATTCAGCGTAGAATGACTAAATTAAACATAGCATTGAAATCTTCCTTACGAAGAAAGATTGAAGACCCTTAAATTACATTCACTTTTAAAAAAAATTAGGAAAAAAAAAACAAAAAAAATTTTTTTTTTTTTTTTTTTTTTTGTAAGGAGAGTAGGAGTTTTGAGGTAATCAGTCCCTCGGCCCGGAGTCGTGTTTCAGTCCCTCAATCTTGTAAAAAGGCATGTCCGTAGAGGTGGCTTATATCTGTAGTTAGGTGAGGTGAAGCAGCAGGAGGCGGGGTCATAGTGGTACCATCCACTAGTCTAAGTAGGTCTTCGTCCAAAGGTTGGACAAGTATTCAAATTCAAATTCAAATTCAAATCCTTTATTTCATGTAATACAAGGTGGGGGGTACTTATAGTTATACATTAAAGTTGATATTACAAGATGGCCAATAATATGCCTAGGTATGCCTAGGCTTTTCAGGCAGTCTTATGAAGAATTCGTTTGTATTAAGATCCCAAGATGTTGCTGTGTCAGACAGGGTATAGATGAATGGTTCAGAGAACCGACAAGTTATAAATTAGACACATATGCAACATTTGGGTATCTTTAATGATATAAGTATATAAGCCACCTCTACGGACATGCTGTCATTTCTACAAGATTGATGGACTGAACACATCGACTCAGGCCGAGGACTGATTACCTCAAAAATCCTCCTCTCCCCTTTCACCTTTCTACTTTGTATTGGACTGTGAAGCCACTGTGTGGCGAAACGTTTCCTCATTAAAGATACCCAAATGTTGCATCTGGCTTGGGGACGCCATACCCCGACCGCCATATTGGATGTGATTGAAATGAACTAACATATCGCAAAATTATCTACTCGAAATTCAAGTATCGAGACTGTGAATGTGTATAAACCAGTGGGGCATTAAGGCCCGGATACAGAATGTAAAGTTATACGTATAAACAGTACAAACGGTCGGATTAGTGCAGGATCTGATTCGCTACCCCCACCAACCACATGTTAACGAACGCTCAGTCTCGTGGGCGTATGAGAGTGTACGGAAATTAATCTTTCTTGACTCGACGAGACCGTTATTACCATCGCGATCAATCAGATCGCAGGAGGACGTCAACAACGGAACGACTCCCTCATCTAAAGCTAAGTAGTCTGCTGGTGTTTACTTTATTGTTGGCAATGATATTGTTATGCACAGTAAAATGTACTTTAGCTAGGTCAACGATCTACGATACAACCCCTATGATGCTGTTTAGGTGAGTGTAGGTCATGATGATTTAGCTGTCTGTACTCTATCTCTTCTCCTGAGTGATCACTTGTTTAACTACCCATACCCGTCCACTTAAATTTAACGTAATATAATTATAATACATGATCTTCTCAGATTTATTTATACTGGTCCAGAGTGCTGGGGATAACGAGAATATTGAAGGTACCCCCTCGGTGCGGCCAGGAGCGGGTAAAGTTCTCACATACCTTAAAGGGAATGACTGCGGTAAAATTATACGAGTCTGTCATCTCCCCAGGAGTTTGTTTATTGCTAGTGGCGGGGTCCCAGATAGACTTCTCTCTCACAATTCCCCCCATGTATGAAGACAAGCTATCAGGCATTCATACATTCTATAATATTTTTGGGGGTTTTATGTATTCTACGAGTGGGAAGTGTCCACAGCACCACAGTACTGCCAGACCGGAACAACTGCTGCCATATGTCAAAATCAGTAATTATTTTTTTCTCAGTTGTTTGTTGGCCGATCTTATTGAAACTCTGTCATTGCATGTTACATAAACGCTTCTAAACATGTGCCAAAAAAAAAAAGAATCGGACGAAAAATAATGAAAATGTATAATACAAACGAATTCTTCAACACTTGTCCAACCTTTGGACAAGCCCTTCTTAGACTAGTGGATGGTACCACTATGACCCGCCTCCTGCTGCTTCACCTCACCTAACTACAGTATATAAGCCACCTCTACGGACCCGGCCGGACATACCGGCGAACCTACAAGAAGAAGAAGAAGAAAACATGCTGTCATTTCTACAAGATTGATGGACTGAACACATCGACTCCAGGCCGAGGACTGATTACTCAAAACTCCTACTTCCTACACCTTTCTACTTTGTTTTGGGACTGATGAAGCCACTGTGTGGCGAAACGTTTCCTCATTAAAGATACCCAAATGTTGCATATGTGTCTAATTTATAGAGAGAACCCGCAATAATGGATTCATTTTAGATAAGTTTAGATTTAGAAAGGATATAGGAAAGTATTGGTTTGGAAATAGGGTAGTTGATTCAAATTCAAATTCAAATTCTTTATTTCATGTAATACAAGGTGGGGGGTTTATAGTTATACATTAAAGTTGATATTACAAGATGGCCAATAATATGCCTAGGTATGCCTAGGCTTTTCAGGCAGATCTTATGATAGGTCTTACTCAATACCTATACAATAGATATACAGATTGTAAGGTTAGGTTTACAAAATTTAGGTACTGGAATTTAAACATTGAGAATTTAACAATTAGTAAAAAAAGTTAGCAATTAGTTTATATATTAATGATAAAGGTGATATATTGGCATAATATAGTTTCTATTTTGGGAGTATCTTAGGCAAACTTATGACTAGCTTAAGTATTATGGAGCAATAGTTGTATTAGAATTTTGGTTAGAACTGTGCAAATTAGAGGGGAATCACAGATATCAATAAGTGTATTTTGCTGTGGTTAGTAATGTGAAAATTAAAGGGGGAGAATCACAGATATCAATAAGTGTATTTTGCTGTGGATATGTGCAAGATAAAGTAGTTTTCGTATGGTTAACTACCGGTTGGGTGCGTAGGAGATAAGATTTTTTTTAACGGTGCTTTTGAAAATGGAGGTTGTGTCTGCAGTTCAAAGAGTTTTCAGGCAGGGATTTCCCAAAGATTTTAGGCCCTTTTATGCGCATTGAATTTTTGTATAGATTTAGTCGGACAGGGGGAATGTCAAAGAGATGTTTATGTCTGGTATTATGTCTATGGGTCCTGTCACAACTGTCAAGAAGTTTTTTAGCTCAGGGTTAAAGTTGGAATTAATGGTTCTATAAATGTAGATAGCAGAGTAGTAAGTGTGGATGTTCTGGACAGTGAGTAGGTTTAGGTCTTTGAAGAGTGGGGGGGTTTGCTGCCTAGCGTTGGATTGTGTGATAATTCTTACTGCGGCTTTTTGTTGGGTTATTATTGGCTTTAGGTGGGTAATTGCTGTTGATCCCCATGCACAAATGGCATATGTGAGGTAGGGATAGATGAGTGAGTAGTATAGGTGTGAGTAGGGCTGATTGTGGTACATAATACCGTATCTTAGAGGGGATCCCACAGTTTTGGACACTTTCTTTGTTATGTGTTGGATATGGGTGCTGAATTTCAGGCTGCTGTCAAGGTGAAGGCCCAGGAACTTGCCCTCGTTATGTCTAGCAATAGGTGTAGAGTTGATCTTAATGTTTAATTGTGGATCATCTGTTCTGTTGCCAAACATAATATAGAAGGTCTTATCAGTGTTGAGTGTAAGTTTATTGGCAGTCATCCATGTTGATTTTTTTATTAATTCGTCGTTAACAATGGTATTAAGCGTGGCAAGGTTTGTGTGGGAGATGACATAAGTTGTATCGTCAGCAAAGAGTATTGGTTTCAAGTGTTGTGATACATTGGGAAGATCATTGATGTATAAGAGGAAGAGCAGGGGACCAAGGACATTTCCCCTGCGGTCCCTCCGGTGTCTAGTGGTAGTGTCTTGGAGGATGTGTCTTTAATAGTGACATACTGGTACCTATTAGTGAGGTAGGATTTGAGGTATGCTAGTGCATGACCTCTTATTCCATAGTTCAAGTTTGTGGAGTAAGATGCCGTGGTTTACTGTGTCAAAAGCTTTCCTTAAGTCAATAAAAGTCCTAGTGGATATTCCTTATTTTCCAGTGCTGTGTAAAGCAGGTCTATCTTTTTTAATATTGCATCGCTAGTGCTTTTATTTTCCTGAAGCCAAATTGAAGGGGTTGAGTATGCTTTGTGTCGTTATAAACGAGTATAATCTCTTTTGCACAAGTTTCTGAATATTTTGGATAGCAATGGTAGATTTGATATGGGCCCTATAGTTATTTATGTCTGTAGGGTCACCACCTTTGTGTATTGGTGTAACCCTTGCTGTTTTGAGTAGTGTTGGGAAGGTGCTAGTTTCTAATGATTTTTTAAAAAAGTAAAGAAATAGGATATGAAAGGACATGAGCAGCTCGTTTGTATATTAAGGGTGGAACTTGAGACAGATGTCCTGATTTATTTTTAAGTGACTTGATTATCATGGAGACTTCAGTTTTTTCTGTAGGTGCAAGATATAAGGAGGATGGGAAATTCCCCTCTAGGTAATCATTTGCTCGGGGATTGGATCTGGAATTTTACTGGCAAGATTTTATCCCATAGTTGAGAAGAAGTCATTTATCTTGTTTACTGTATCAATAGGCTGTAGTGGTGTTTCGTTTGGTTTAGTTAGGACAATATCCTATTTTTTCAGTTTGTGGGTGCCCATAATCTGTGAGAGTGTTTTCCAGGTCTTTTTTATATCTCCTCTTGTTTCAGTGAATCTGCTGGAGCAGTACAATTGTTTGGCTTTTTTTTATTAGTTTGGTGAGAACTGATGAATAGTGTTTAACAAACTCCGTCTATATTGCTTCTCATATTGATGTTTCTTGTTAATGGATTTTAGTAAGTTGTTAGTTAGCCATGGGCAGCCTAACCGTTTATTCGTAATCTGTTTCATTTTTATAGGACAATGTTTGTTGTATAGTCTATGTAATTTATTAAGAAAGGTGTCTGTCCACTCATCGATACCCTTGGCATTTGGGGGAATTCTATAGCCCAGTCAACTGTGTCTAGCTCTGTTGTGAAGTTATTTTTTGAAGCTTGGTCATGGAGTCGGAATGAAACTTTGGTGTATTCTAGGGGGGGTTTACTAATGTTTGTTAAGAGGAAGGTGGGGTAGTGGTCTGTGGTGCTGTCTGTTATTATCCCCGATTTAGGGGGCTAGGATATTGGTCCAATATGGTCGATTATGGTTGCACTCGTATCAGTAAGCCTAGTTGGTTTGGTTATTGTTGGTATGAGAAGTGTGTTGTTCATATTGTTGATGAAATCGGTTACTGGCTGGTCATCTGGTAGGCCAAGGTTGATGTTGAAGTCTCCAGCTAAGATAAGGTGGTGTTTGTTCAATTGGTTGTTTGTTATTTGCGTTTTTAGTTGATCCTAAAATTTGGGATGTTTGTATGAGGCATCCGGTAAATGGCCCCGATGGTTATGGGAGTCTTAAGGTTTGTGCAGTAAATTTAGCAAAAATATATTCTCCATATTCATCATTATAGCAAATGGTGTCACCGCAGGATATTTCATTAGAGTAATAGATTGCAATACCTCCCCCCCTTTATGTGGTCTGCAGTTGTGTATTGCTGTGTATCCTGGCAGCGAGTAGATATCTATTGTATCCTGCTTAAGCCAGGTTTCAGTAAGGACAATACATGTGAAGGTTTTTTTGGGAACCAAGGAGGGCAAGGAGGTCATCATAGTGTTTGCTTAAGGATCGGACATTGTAGTTAAGAACTGTTATACTTTTAGTAGTGTTTAGGACAGTGTGGGCTTGTGATTGCTGTGTAGTAGAGGCAGTTATTTTCCAGTAAATTTTGAATGGGGGTTCGATTAAATAGGTTTAGATCAGGGGCGACGTGATCATTCATCATTTAGGGTTTAAAAAGTGATTTTGTTATATCATGTATAGTGTGGTGAGTTATAGTACTGATATCTGTTGTAAGGGGGTGTTTTGGTAAGTATATAACTAATGCACATTGGTCAAATAGAGTATAGTAACAAATAAACATAGTGGACTTGTATTGGGGTATGTATTAAGCTAGTATGAAATAAAAAATTAGATATAAACTAATGAGATACAATTATCAAAAAAAATGTAGCACCAATGAGTTTGGTATTGGTTATGTATTAAGCTAGAATGAAATATAGTACAGTAAAATTAAAGAAAATTTTAGATATAAACTAATAAGATAAAATTACTAATAACAATGTAGCACCAATGAGTTTTGGTATTGGTTATGTATTAGCTAGAATGAAATAAAGTACAGTAAAAATTACAAATATAGATAAACTACTAAGTTTAAATTACAAAATTGAAGTATCAATGAGTTTGGTGTTGGTTATTCAATATGCTAGAATGTAATTAGGTGAACTAGATATTACCTATGATATTAATAGATAATAAGATAGTTGTAGCACCAGACTTTACTTGTAATTGCACTAGAGAATAGTTGCAATAGAAATAAAGGTATAATACAGGTTTATAAAAAAATATAATAAAAAATAAACAGGGCCAAAAATGGTATACAGTAGATATTAAAATAAGTAAAATGGGATTTTTAGCACAGGTTATTAAAAAGTATAATTGGTAAGGATAGGGCAATGATGTTGCAGCTGTGTGTGGAAGCTTGGATCTTTGCCAATGATAGGTTAATAAAAATTAAGGTATAAAATAAGATTGAGCAATGAAGTATAAAAAATGGGCAACAATAATTATAAAATAAAAATTGTGCAATAAAACTTGAATAATAAGGGGATTTTGTAGTTATCAAATACAAATTAAGACTATGAGGTAGAATTAAGACTATGAGGTAGAATTAAGACTATGAGGTAGAATTAAGACTATGAGGTAAATTAAGACTATGAGGTAGAATTAAGACTATGAGGTAGAATGGTAGTTGGATATAAGGTAAAAATTTAATGGTAAGAGGGTATTGGAATTTTGGGGAACAAAAAATTTTAAAAATGGTTCATAACACTAATCGTGGATAGTGGGTTTCTACATATTATTCTAATTCTGTTAACTCAGCCTCACTCAGGAATCTTTTAAGTTCATGTTCTGTTGCAGTGAAATACGTCTTCCCAGTGGACTGTTTCCTAACTGTGATTTCCATCCCCCACAAAGCACTGATGAATTTTTTGGGGATTGCAAATTTTTTTAAACGATAAAGGAGGTTTTGTCTTGTTTTGGTAAGGCACTCGTTCACATAGACATCAGATTTCATAGTTATGGATGTTTTTAGTAGGTTGTTTCTTTGCAGGCTGGATTGAATTTTAATAGCAACTGTTTTCCCTGCTTGGTAGCCCATCAGTTTGCAATCTTTAGTTCATCACTACGTATGTTTATGCTAAGGTGGTCCTTGAAGAGTTGTAGGGGGCCTCCATGCATGTCTCTTGGGCTAGTGGCACCCCCGCTCTTCATTGGGGGAAAGTTACATTGCCTGCCGAGTCTTTTTCTTTCGTAGGGGGGGATTTTTGTGTGCAAGTTTGGTACTAAGCCCTCGAGAATTTTCCATGTGTATATAATAATGTATCTCTCCCCCCTGCGTTCTAGAGTACAGGTTTAGGAACTTCAAGCGTTCCCAGTAGTTGGGTGGTTTATCGCACTTTTGCGTCGGTGAAGGTTCTCTGCACATTTTTAAGGTCAACAATTTCACCGCCTTGAAAGGTGCAGTTAGGGGTTTCAGATAGAACAAGCGATCTGTAAAGTGTCAACATGGGCTTGGCATCCCTGGTTTTTAGGTTCTCATTATCCATCTTGTCATTTTCGAGCAGATGCAATTGCTCTTTGTTATGGTCCCTTTAAGGTGAGATCCTCTGACATGATCACTCCCAGGTCTTTGACATTAGTTTTTCGCTCTATTGTGTGGGTTTGGGAAATTTGTTTTTTACTCCATGAGATTTTAATTTCTTCACTTTTTCCGTATCTGAGTAATTGAAATTTCTCATCATTGAACTTCATATTGTTTTCTGCAGCCCATTTAAAGATTTGTTTATGTCTGCTTGGAGTCTTGCAGTGTGTTCAACGGTGGGCACTGTCATGCAGATTCGGTGTCATCTGCAAAGGAAGACACAGCACTGTTCAAATTCTTTATTTCATGTAATACAAGGTGGTGTACTTATAGTTATACATTAAAATTGATATTACAAGATGGCCAATAATAGCCTAGTATGCCTAGGCTTTTCAGGCAGTCTTATGATAGGTCTTACTCAATAGCTATACAATGAATATACAGATTGTAAGGTTAGGTTTACAAAATTTAGGTACTGGAATTTAAACATTGAGAATTTAACAATTAGTATAAAAAAATTAATTGTTTATATATTAATGATAAAGGTGATATATTGGCATAAAATAGTTTCTATATTGGGGTATCTTAGGCAAACTTATGACTAGCTTAAGTATTATGGAGCAAAGTTGTATTAGAATTTTGGTTAGAACTGTACAAATTTAAAAGGGGAAACACAGATATAATAATGTATTTTGCTGTGGTTAGTAATGTGCAAATTAAGGAGAATCACAGATATCAAGAAGTGTATTTTGCTGTGGATAGTAAAGAAAAAGTAGTTTTCGTATGGTTAACTACCGGTTGGGTGCGTAAGTGAGATAAGATGTTTTTTAACGGTGCTTTTGAAAGTTCTTAATATGGGGAAAGGGAGCTTGGTATTATAGTATAGTGATAGGATTTTGAGATTAACACTGTACTTGGTATTGGGTTTTTAAGAAATAACCCAGACACTGTCACAATGAATCTTACTAAATGTCAAAGTAAATATACAGATCTAAATGGTTTTAAAAACATGCAATTACATTAAGTTTTACAACCTGCATGAATTGTATCACTGTACAACAATAGCATTTCCCCCCTCCATGGAAGATGTGCATTTAATATCACATACCTGCAAGTCCCCCCCGAAGCTCATTGTATAATCCCTTCCTTAAATCACTTGTTAAAGCAACTGCTAAAAGAAGAAATTTATCGCCTGCTGGTAGTAATAAGTTATCTCAAGTTATATCCCTGATGGATCTAAACAGGAGTCTTCTGGGCCCATCCTCTGGTTGCCCCCCCCTAGTTAAGAACAATAATAAAAACTAGGCATAAAATTAACAACTGGGCTCTACACTGCAAACTGAATTGTTTGCAATCCTTATAAAAAAAGCTAACTTATGACACTGAGCTTGACTTATCATTTACTGTTTCCCATGTCATCAAAAGGCTCTTGACTCCTATAATGACTCTAACAGCATGCTCATTGGAGAAGCCAGGTATAGATACTAAAAAACCCGGGAAAAAGGGAAATTTAAAAAGACATTTGCGGGATTCCGTCACACATTGGATTACTCCTTCATGATAAAGTTGATATGTTAGCCAAGAAGAGCACCTATAAGGAGAATGTAGAATAAAACTTTGGTATATCTGTGTCTAGCATTAGGAATAATATTGGGAGAGAAAAAAATAATAAAAATGATAGCTATAGGAATGCAGTTAGAAGCCTGAGTAGATCTATAACCCACTATGATAACATGAATGTAGATAATATGTCTATGGAGCAACTTGCAATGTGAACAGACTGACTGATGTTGTAGTGGCCAGGCTTCGGCTTGGCTAAAGTTTTTCTGGCAGTTTGGGAGATCCAATGATGATAAAACAAATGCAAATTATGTGATCAGGCATATGGTCACTGTCTTGAACATTTGTGCTGAATTGTCCACTTATTGAGGAATATAGAGATAGACAGTATAATAACCTATGTGACATGTCAAGATATCTTATTAGTGAAGGTAGGATAATTATGCTAAGAAAATTTTCCCTAAATTTGCTTGTAACAATAAGTGAACTGTAGATATAAACCCAAATTAATTTCCATGAACGTGCCTATCTGTGCTCATGATAATGCGGCACAGATGGGCATGGGGGACAATTTAAAAATGTGAACAGACTGATGTTGTAGGGGCCCAGGCTTGGGCTTGGTTACAAGTACTTCTGACAGTTTGGGAGACACAGATGATGATCAAACTAAATGCAAATTATGTGATCAGGCATATGGTCACTGTCTTAACACTATGTTTTAAATTTGGGCACTTATTGGGGAATAAGAGATGACAGTATAATAACCTATGTGCATGTCAAGATATTTTATTCATGAAATAAGATACCTGCTTGAACAGATAATTGAAATGTAGATATAAACCCAAATGTAAAATTTTTAAACCCCTTTGGGGCCTAGTGCCTGGGCCCTTTTTGTGTATCCATATGCTCTTGCGCTACCGCCCACAGGATTTTGGGGTACAATAAACTACCACTTCGGTGGCAAAATCAAAAAATCAAAATTTTAAAAATGGAGGTTTGTCTGCAGTTCTAGAGTTTTCAGGCGGGGAGTTCCAGATTTTGGGCCCCTTTTTATGTGCTTAAATTTTTTGTATAGATTTATGGACAGGGGGAATGTCGGGAGATGTTTATTTGGTATTATGTCTATGGGTCCTGTCACAACTGTCAAGAAAAGTGTTTTAGTTCGGGGTTAAAGTTAATTAATGGTTCTATAAATGTAGGTAGCAGAGTAGTAAGTATGGATGTTCTGGACAGTGAGTAGGTTTAGGTCTTTGAAGAGTGGGGGTGTGCTGCCTAGCGTTGGTTTGTGTGATAATTTTCTGCGGTTTTTTGTTGGGTTATTATTGGCTTTAGGTGGGTAATTGCTGTTGATCCCCATGCAAAATGGCATATGTGGGTGGGATGATGGTGGTAGTATAGTGTGAGAGGGCTGATTGTGATACATAATACCGTATCTTGAGAGGACCCCCAAATTTTTGGGACACTTTCTTAGTTATGTGTTGGATATGGGTGCTGAATTTCAGGCTGCTGTCAAAGGGGAAGGCCCGGGAAATTGCCTCGTTATGTCTAGCAAAGGTGTAGGTTGATCTTAATGTTTAATTGTGGATCATCTGTTCTGTTGCCAAACATAATATAAAGGGGCTTATCAGTTATGTAAGTTTATTGGCAGTCATCCATGTTGATATTTTTATTAATTCATCGTTAACAAGGGATTAAGCGTGGCAAGATTTGTGGGAGATGACATGTTGTGTCGTCAGCAAAGAGTATTGGTTTGGTGTTGTGATACATTGGGAAGATCATTGATGTATAAGAGGAAGAGCAGGGGACCAAGGAACTTCCCGGTACTCCGGTGTCTAGTGGTGTGTCGTGGAGGATGTGTCTTTAATAGTGACATACTGGTACCTATTAGTGAGGTAGGATTTGAGGTATGCTAGTGCATGACCTCTTATTCCATAGTTAAGTTTGGGAGGGGATGCCGGGGTTTTAAATGTGTCAAACTTTCCTTAAGTCAATAAAAAGTCCAGTGGATTTTCCCTTTATTTTAAATGCTGTTAAAGCAGGTCTATCATTTTACTATTGCATCGTTAGTGCTTTTATTTTTCCTAGCCAAATTGGCGGGGGTTGAGTATGCTTTGTGTCGTTATAAACAGTATAACCTTTGCACAAGTTTTTGAATTTTTTGGGATAGAATGGTAGATTTGATATAGGCCTATAGTTATTTACGTCTGTAGGGTCACCACCTTTGTGTATTGGTGTAACCCTTTGCTGTTTTGAGTAGTGTTGGGAAGGTGCTAGTTTCTAAGATTTGTTAAAAAGTAAAGAAAAAGATATGAAAGGACATGAGCAGCTCGTTTGGTTATTAAGGGTGGAACTTGAGACAGATGTTCTGATTTATTTTTAAGTGACTTGATTATCATGGAGACTTCAGTGGGTTCTGTAGGAAGATATAAGGAGGATGGGAAATTCCCATCTAGGTAATCATTTGCTCGGGCATTGGTATCTGGAATTTTACTGGCAAGATTTGATCCAATAGTTGAGAAGAAGTCATTTATCTTGTTTACTGTATCAATGGGGCTGTAGTGGTGTTTCGTTTGGTTTAGTTAGGACAAATCCCTATTTTTTTTCAGTTTGTGGGTGCCCATAATCTGTGAGAGTGTTTTCCAGGTCTTTTTATATCTCCTCTTGTTTCAGTGAATCTGTTGGAGTAGTACAATTGTTTGGTTTTTATTAGTTTGGTGAGAACTGATGATAGTGTTTAACAAACTCCTTATGTATGAATCCCGTCTATATTGTTTCCCATATTGATGTTTCGTTAATGGATTTTAGCAAGTTGTTGGGCCATGGCAGCCAACCGTTATTCGTAATCTGTTTCATTTTATAGGACAATGTTTGTTGTATAGTCTATGTAATTTATTAAGAAAGGTGTCTGTCCACTCATCGATACCATTGGCATTTGGGAATTCTATAGCCCAGTCAACTGTGACTAGCTCTGTTGTGAAGTTATTTATTGAAGCTTGGTCATGGAGTCGGAATGAAACTTTGGTGTATTCTAGGGGCGGTTTACTAATGTTTGTTAAGAGGAAGGTGGGGTAGTGGTCTGTGGTGCTGTCTGTTATTATCCCCGATTTAAGGGGGGCTAGGATATTGGTCCATATATGGTCGATTATGGTTGCACTCGTATCGTAAGCCTAGTTGGTTTGGTTATTGTTGGATGAGAAGTGTGTTGTTCATATTGTTGATGAAATCGGTTACTGGCTGGTCATCTGGTAGGCCAAGGTTGATGTTGAAGTCTCCAGCTAAGATAAGGTGGTGTTTGTTCAATTGGTTGTTAGTTATTTGCGTTTTTAGTTGATCGCTAAAACTTGGGATGTTTGTATGAGGCATCCGGTAAATGGCCCTGATGGTTATGGGAGTCTTAAGGTTTTGTGCAGTAAATTTAGCAAAAATATATTCTCCATATTCATCATTATAGTAAATGGTGTCACAGCAGGATATTTCATTAGAGTAATAGATTGCAATACCTCCCCCCGCTTGATGTGGTCTGCAGTTGTGTATTGCTGTGTATCCTGGCAGCGAGTAGATATCTATTGTATCCTGCTTAAGCCAGGTTTCTATCCCTGTCAATGTCTGATATGAGGATGAGGAATAGGATGGGAGCATGTACTGTGCCTTGTGGAACAGAGCTTTTCACAGTAGCTGCCTCAGACTTTACTCTGTTAACTACTACTCTTTGTGTTCTACATGTTAGGAAATTATAGATACATCTACCAACTTTTTCTGTTATTCCTTTATCACGCATTTTGTGTGCTATTATACCATGGTCACACTTGCCAAAGGCTTTTGCAAAATCTGTGTATATAACATCTGCATTCTGTTTATCTTCTAGAGCATCCAGGACCTTGTCGTAGTGGTCCAGTAGTTAATAATAATAATAATAATAATAATAATAATAATAATAATAATAATAATACTTTATTGAGACATGGTACAATGATACATGGTAGACAAGAAACATAGTTATTAATGAGATGTACATGCCAAAAGCCCCTAATGTGCTGTGCATTGCGGGCATTTTTAGGTCTACTTAATTCTAGATTACATGGTAAAAAGTTATGGTTGATTGTGAAAGCAAGGCCAGTACCATTTTTTCACAAAGAGATGATTGAGGAAGAATTAGACAAACTAGTGCAGAAATTCATTATTGAGCCTATATCGCATAGTGAATGGTCTGTACCCATTGTGCCAGTTCTGAAGGCTGACTGTAAGTCTATGAGAATTTGTGGGGATTTTAAATATGTAAATGAGCAAATTCATTGTGAAAGATATCCTTTACCCAGGATTGAGGAATTATTGTCTGTAGTAGGTAAAGGTAAAATATTTACAAAATTAGATTTAAAGGATGCTTATTTACAGATACCTGTAGATGAGAGGAGCCAACAACTGTTAGTAATTAATACCCACAGGGGACTTTTTAAATATAAGAGATTACCCTTTGGAATTTCCTCATCTCCTGGTATTTTCCAGAAATTTATTTCCCAATTGTTTGTTAAACTGGATGGGGTAGCATCCTATTTAGATGATATCATAATATGTGGTGCCACAGAAGCTAAGCATGATGTTAGACTCCGGCAGGTGTTGAGTATTTTACAGAAGCATAATGTAGTACTAAATAAGATCTATTGAATATCTGGGGTATGAAATTTCAGGGGAAGGTATTAAACCTTCTTCTCGGAAGGTGGAGGCTCTTGTGAATTTACCTTCACCTACGTCTGTAGGGGAAGTTCAGTCCTTTGTGGGGATGGTGACATATTATTGTAAGTTTATTAAGAACTTTTCTTTAATTTTAGCACCACTGTATGATTGGTTAAAAAAGGGGGCTACATTTGAGTGGTCTACAGTGGAAGAGGAAGCTGTTCAAAGGATTAAAAAACAATTAGTGTGTTCAGCTTTGTTGACTAATTTTACGGGAGAGCATCCATTAATAATTGAGGTTGATGCTTCTTCTGTGGGTGTTGGATGTGTGTTAATCCAGGTAGTCAATGGCCAGGAAAAACCTGTGTATTTTGCTAGTAAGAAACTTTCTCCAGCAGGACAGAATTATTCTCAACTTGATAAAGAAGGTCTAGCTTTGGTGTATGCTGTTAAGAAATTCAGATATTTTTTGCTAGGGAGAAAGTTTGTTGCTCGCATAGATCATAAACCATTGCTAGGGTTGTTTGGAAAAGGAAAACATATTCCACTAAATGCAAATGCCAGAATTCAGCATTGGGCTCTGTTATTAGCTCAGTATGATTATGAGTTGTCATTCAAGGCTGGCAAGGAAAATGTTATTGCAGATGCATTTAGTAGATTACCTATTGAAGATCACAGCTTAGAGTCAGGTACACCTTCAGAATATGTAAGATTAGTCGAGTCCATCGATTTTCAACATTTATCATTTGACAAAATCAAAGAGGAAACTGGGATAGATGCTATATTATCCCAAGTAGTAAATAATGTTAAATATGGTTGGGGTAAAAATAATGTATTTTTATCTGACTATAATTCAGTCAAATCAGATCTGACTGTTCATGATGATGTATTATTGTATAGGAACAGAGTGGTAGTGCCAGTAAAGTTGAGATATAAGGTATTGGAGCATCTACATATAGGTCATAATGGTATCAATGCTATGAAAGCAGAAGCTAGGCAGTGGGTCTGGTGGCCAAAGATGGACCACGATATTGCAGAAGTGACAAAGAGTTGTCCCATTTGTTTTCAGAATTTTAAGCCAATTTCATCTCCTGTCCTATCTTGGCCCAGCACTGGGAAACCATGGTCTAGAGTGCATATAGACTATGCAGGTCCAGTTGAGGGCAAATATTTTTTGGTAATTGTGGATTCTTTTTCAAAATTCTTAGATGTGCAAATCACTACTTCTATGACATCCACAGTGACTACTGAGTTACTGAGGAGATCCTTTTGTAATTTTGGGTTACCAGACATAGTTGTGTCAGATAATGCTGCTTACTTTGTATCCCAAGAACTGGAAGCTTTTTTTAGTAAGAATAGTATTGAACATATTACTCCAGCCCCATACCATCCATCATCAAATGGTCTGGCAGAGAGAGCAGTACGAACATTGAAGGAAGGGTTACACAAGTTTACAAAAGGATCTCTCAATACCAGATTATGTAGGTTCTTATATAACCATAGGAAAACTGTTCATTCCTCCACTAATAAGACAATCAGATCATCATTGTTGGTGAAGATGAGGTCCAGCGTATTCTCTAATCTTGTGGGCTCTACTATTTGCTGGTTTAAGGTGAACTTGGTGCAGAGATTTAAAAGTTCATGCATGTGTGAATTTTCATCTGAGCTGCCTCCTGGTGTTATCTCTGCTACCACATTGTTTTCAATGTACCATAGTGTGATAATTTTAGGTGTAACAGATCATGGTCATCTGTATCAAAAGCTTTACGTAAATCAATAAAGATTCCCACTGGGATTTCTTTTTTCTCAAGAGCGGTGTAAATTATTTCTAACATGTGTATAATGGCATCATTTGTATTTTTATTAGGCCTGAATCCAAATTGACAGTGGTTGAGTACGTTGTTGGAGGTGAGGTAGGAATATATTTGTCTATGAATTAATTTTTCAAAGATTTTGGAGAGAAGGGATAAGTTAGATATCGGCCTGTAGTTATTCAGGTCTGTTTGATCTCCTCCCTTATGTATTGGGGTGACCCTCGCTATTTTGAGTATTGATGGGAAGGTAGAGGATTCAATGGATTTGTTAAAAAGTGTTGCAATAATTGGTGAGAGAACTTGAGAGGCTTTTTTGTATATAAAAGGTGGAAAGTTATTTAGGTCACCTGCTTTGTTTTTTTAATGTGTTGATTATAAGTGAAACTTCTATTGGGTTGGTCGGGGCTAGGAATAGTGTGTTCGGATAGGTACCAGTGAGATAGTCGTTAGGTGGAGTATTAGAACTTGGGATTTTGCTTGCCAGCTTTTTACCTATGGTGGAGAAGAAATCATTGAGTTTGTTTGCTGTTTCAATAGGTGGGAGTCTACCTGGAGAGAATTCCAGGGGTCAACGCCCCCGTGGCCCGGTCTGTGACCAGGCCTCCTGTTGGACCAGAGCCTGATCAACCAGGCTGTTACTGCTGGCCGCACGCAGTCTAACGTATGAACCACAGCCCGGCTGATCAGGTACCGACTTGAGGTGCCTGTCCAGTGCCTGCTTGAAGACAGCCAGGGGCTTGTTGGTAATCCCCCTGATGTATCCTGGGAGGCAGTTGAACAATCTTGGGCCCCTCACACTTATTGTGTTGTCCCTCAACGTGCTAGTGGCACCCCTGCTCTTCATTGGGGGGATGTTACATCGCCTCCCGAGTCTTTTGCTTTCGTACGGAGTGATTTTTGTGTGCAAGTTTGGTACTAAGCCCTCGAGAATTTTCCATGTGTATATATTAATGTATCTCTCCCGCCTGCGTTCTAGAGAGTACAGGTTTAGGAACTTCAAGCGTTCCCAGTAGTTGAGGTGGTTTATCACACTTATGCGTGAGGTTCTCTGCACATTTTCAAGGTCAGCAATTTCACCCGCCTTGAAAGGTGCAGTTAGTGTGCAGCAATATTCCAGCCTAGATAGAACAAGCGATCTGTAGAGTGTCAGCATGGGCTTGGCATCCCTGGTTTTGAAGGTTCTCATTATCCATCCTGTTATTTTTCGAGCAGATGCAATTGCTACATTGTTATGATCCTTGAAGGTGAGATCCTCTGACATGATCACTCCCAGGTCTTTGACATTAGTTTTTCGCTCTATTGTGTGGTTGGAATTAGTTTTGTACTCCGATGAGATTTTAATTTCTTCACGTTTTCCGTATCTGAGTAATTGAAATTTCTCATCATTGAACTTCATATTGTTTTCTGCTGCCGATTTAAAGATTTGGTTTATGTTTGCTTGGAGTCTTGCAGTGTCTTCAACGGTGGACACTGTCATACAGATTCGGGTGTCATCTGCAAAGGAAGACACAGCACTGTGGCTTATATCCCTGTCAATGTCTGATATGAGGATGAGGAATAGGATGGGAGCAAGTACTGTGCCTTGTGGAACAGAGCTTTTCACAGTAGCTGCCTCAGACTTTACTCTGTTGACTACTACTCTTTGTGTTCTACGTGTTAGGAAATTATAGATCCATCTACCAACTTTTCCTGTTATTCCTTTATCACGCATTTTGTGTGCTATTACACCATGGCAACACTTGTCAAAAGCTTTTGCAAAATCTGTGTATATAACATCTGCATTCTGTTTATCTTCTAGAGCATCCAGGACCTTGTTGTAGTGGCCCAGTAGTTGGGACAGACAGGAGCTGGCTGCTCAAAACCCATGCTGTCCTGGGTTGTGCAATTGATGGGTATCAAGATGGGTGGCGATCTTGCTTCTTAGAACCCTTTCAAAGATTTTTATGATATGGGACGTTAGCACAATTGGTCTGTAGTTCTTTGCTATTGCTTTACTGCCCCCTTTGTGGAGCGGGGCTATGTCTGTTGTTTTTAGTAGCTGCGGGACGATCCCAGTGTCCATGCTCCCTCTCCATAGGATGTTAAAAGCATGTGATAGGGGCTTCTTGCAGTTCTTGATGAACACGGAGTTCCATGAGTCTGGGCCTGGAGCGGAGTGCATGGGCATGTCATTTATTGCCTTTTCGAAGTCATTTGGCGTCGTGATGATGTCAGAAAGGCATGCGTCTGTCAAGTTCTGTGGCACTCTCATAAAAAAATCATTTAGGTTTTCGATTTTCAGTCTGGTTAGTGGCTCGCTAAAAACTGAGTCATACTGGGACTTAAGTAACTCAATCATTTCCTTGCTGTCACCTGTGTAGGACCCATCCCGTTTAAGTAGGGGCCCAATACTGGTTGTTGTTCTCGACTTTGATTTTGCATAGGAAAAGATATACTTTGGGTTTCTTTCAATTTCATTTATGGCTTTTAGTTCTTCCCGTGTCTCTTGATTCCTGTAAGATTGCTTTAGATTTAATTCGATGTTTGCTATTTCTCTGAATAGTGTCTCCCTACGTATTTCAGAGATATTGGCCTCCTGTAGCCGCTCCGTTATTCTTTGCCTTCGCCTGTATAGGGAGCGCCTCTCTCTTTCTAGTTTGCATCTTCTCCTCCTTTACCTTAAGGGAATTTGCCTTGAGCAAACCTCAAGTACCACAGAGTTAATTTGTTCTAGACATAGGTTGGGATCCGTGATGCTTAGGCAATCTTCCCAGTTTATATCATTTAGGACCTGGTTTACTTGGTCCCACCTTATGTTTTTGTTATTGAAGTTGAATTTGGAGAAAGCTCCCTCATGGCTGATCACATTTTGTTGATCTGGGGCTCCCCGCATGCATGTCTGGACCTCTATTATGTTGTGATCTGAGTATATTGTTTTTGATATGATGACATTTCGTATCAGATCATCATTGTTGCTGAAGATGAGGTCCAGCGTATTCTCTAATCTTGTGGACTCTACTATTTGCTGGTTTAAGGTGAACTTGGTGCAGAGATTTAAAAGTTCATGCATGTGTGAATTTTCATCTGAGCTGCCTCCTGGTGTTATCTCTGCTACCACATTATTTGCAATGTTCCTCCATTTTAGGTGCCCGAGGTTGAAATCCCCCAGTAGCAAGATGTTGGGGGCAGGAGCTGGAAGATTTTCCAGACAGTGGTCAATTTTCAGAAGCTGTTCCTGGAATTGTTAGGACGTTGCATCCGGGGGCTTGTAGACAACCACGATGACCAGGTTTTGATTCTCGACCTTTATTGCTAATACTTCAACTATATCATTTGAGGCATTTAGTAGTTCTGAACATATAAGTGACTCTGTGATATACAGGCCAACCCCCCCTTTTTGCCTGTTCACTCTGTCACACCTGTATAGGTTGTAGCCCGGGATCCATATTTCATTATCCAAGTGATCTCTTATGTGGGTCTCTGTGAAAGCCGCAAACATAGCATTTGACTCTGTAAGCAGTCCACGAATGTAAGGTACCTTGTTGTTTGTTGCTGGCTTTAGACCCTGTATATTAGCAAAGATGAATGTAGTTGGATTGGTGGTATTTGTGGTATTGGTATAGGGGAAGGGGGTCTTTTTTTCCTGGCTCTAATAACTGTTGTAATGGAGTGGAGGCCACTGACTGTGATTCCACTCCAGAAACGATTGCAGTTGGTGTACAATTTCTGTCATTTCCTGCCAGCTTTTTTTCCTTCCTGGCACTAAAAAACTTCTCTCTCCGGAGTGGCTGTGGCTACCCTGATTTTGCCATGGTCTGTATATTCTGTGTCGCCTCGTACCCTTTAGGTGGTATGCCTGGCAATATAAGTTATAGCAGTCTTTCCTGAATTGATGTGTGGCACATTTCAGGGTGGAAAAACTTACAGGACAGGAGGTTGCATTTGCCTGTTTTCATATGGGAACGGCATTTTCTGGGGTGATCATAATTGCATGTCCCATCTGATTTCCCAGATTTTCCATGCCTGCAGATACCAAGTGCATAATATTCACATAGGCCTGGTTTCCGTTTGCCCTGGTTTTTTGTGACTGTGTTCCCCATTGGTGGGTGTGTTCCTGTCTCATGTCTGTCTTCGTTGCTATTGCTAACAATGGAGCCTTCAACTGTTTCCGGTAATTTATCTTCAGTATTTCCCAGGGCATCCCCTTGTTTACTATCTACCGTGGTATTGCTAGTTTGTACCACTGTTTTGTGTGTGTCCTTGTCTACACCTGTTTCCCCATCATTTATTTCACTAGAGCTACTGTCCCTCTTCAGGTCATCATTTATTTCTCCATTCTTAAATATATTGGGTATCATTTCAACATCTGTACCAGGGGTGGTAGCACCATCTGGCCCTGATTTTTTACTGTCCCAACTGTTATAGAAAGCTGTCATGTTTTTTATGAAGTCCGATTTGGTGTTGTCATCTTTTAATATCGATGTGGTTTTATTCCACAGTTCGGTCTCATTTGGACATACCCAAAACATTTCCTTGTTTAATATCTCGGGTGGTAGAGTCTTGAATGCCTACACAAGGGGCGTGGCAGCATTTACCACAAAAGATGCATGTAATCCATGCAGAGGAACGTTTGCTTGTTTGGTTGCATATTACACAGGGTTTCATGATTGATTTTTGTTGGTTGCTTTACTGTATATTCTACTAATAGGTTCCCTGAAGTGGTGATCCGTCTATTTGTATCGTATCTATTTTATTTACATGTGTAAGTGTTAGACAATCTTAGGGGTTCATCTGGTTTTGTTTGCTTGATTGTTCTGTTTGTGGATATCTTTTAGCTCCTAGAATTTCAGATAGGGTTTTCCAGGTCTTTTTTATATCACCTTTTAAGTTATGTAATATGTTCTCATAGTACAATTTTTTTGACCTTCTTATCAGACTCATTAGGTTTGATGAGTAACGTTTTGTTTGTTCTCTTGTTATTTGACCCATTTTGTACTGTTTTTCATATAGGTGCTTTATATTAATGGATTTGAGTATGCTGGGGGTTAGCCAGGGACTATTTAATCTTTTAGTTGTGATTTGTTTAGTTTTTTAGGGCAATGCTTATTATAGAGGTATTGGGTCTTTTTAATAAAATTATTAATACATAAGTCAGTATCTGAGAAGTTGTCTATTTCTGTTTGTTAGTCAGTGTTTGTCATAGCTGTTATAAAGTTATTTATAGCTGTCTCATTATGTAGTCTGAAGGTAACTTTAGTAGTCTCTAGTGGTAATTTTCTGAGGTTGGTTATGAGAAAGGTTGGGTAGTGGTCTGTGGTATTGTCTGTGATTATGCCTGATTTTAATGGGGATATGGTGTTGGTCCAGATATGGTCTAATAGAGAGGCACAGGTCTCAGAGATTCTTGTAGGTTTTGTTATTGTCGGGAGCAGCAAGCAGTTGCTCATAGTGTTTGTGAATTCAGTTACTTGTGGGTCCTGATCTTGTAGGAGGTTTATATTGAAGTCTCCTGTGAGGATTAAGTGGTCTTTGTTCATGTGTGCATCAATAATCATACTTCCTAATTTTTCACTAAATTGCTGAATATTTGACTGTGGTAATCTATAGATGTTTATAACTGTGAGAGGTTTTTGTAGGTATTTGGATTTAAACTTAGCTATTATATACTATTCTCTATGTTCATCTCTTGTGCATGTATTGTTGATACATTCAAGCTGGTCTGAGTATAACATAGCTGTGCCACCTCCTTGTTGGTCTTGCCTACAATTGTGTATGGCTGTGTAACCAGGAATGACATAGATATCTGTAGTATGAGGCTTTAGCCAGGTTTCAGTGAGAGCAATGATGGACATTCTGGCCTGACAATGCACGTGAGTTAGTCTACCTGGAGTCTACCTGGAGAGAATTCCAGGGGTCAACGCCCCCGCGGCCCGGTCTGTGACCAGGCCTCCTGTTGGACCAGAGCCTGATCAACCAGGCTGTTACTGCTGGCCGCACGCAGTCCAACGTACGAACCACAGCCTGGCTGATCAGGTACCAACTTGAGGTGCCTGTCCAGTGCCTGCTTGAAGACAGCCAGGGGTTTGTTGGTAATCCCCCTGATGTATGCTGGGAGGCAGTTGAACAATCTTGGGCCCCTGACACTTATTGTGTTGTCCCTCAACGTGCTAGTGGCACCCCTGTTGGATTTTTTTTTTTATTAACACATCGGCCGATTCCCACCAAGGCAGGGTGGCCCGAAAAAGAAAAACTTTCATCATCATTCACTCCATCACTGTCTTGCCAGAAGGGTGCTTTACACTACAGTTATAAAACTGCAACATTAACACCCCTCCTTCAGAGTGCCGGCACTGTACTTCCCATCTCCAGAACTCAAGTCCGGCCTGCCGGTTTCCCTGAATCCCTTCATAAATGTTACTTTGCTCACACTCCAACAGCACGTCAAGTATTAAAAACCATATGCCTCCATTCACTCCTATCAAATACGCTCACACATGCTTGCTGGAAGTCCAAGCCCCTCGCACACAAAACTTCCTTTACCCCCTCCCTCCAACCTTTCCTAGGCCGACCCCTACCCCGCCTTCCCTCCACTACAGATTTATACACTCTCGAAGTCACTCTGTCTCGTTCCATTCTCTCTACATGTCCAAACCATCTCAACAACCCCTCCTCAGCTCTCTGGACAATCGTTTTGGTAATCCCGCACCTCCTCCTAATTTCCAAACTCCGAATTCTCTGCATTATATTCACACCACACATTGACCTCAGACATGACATCTCCACTGCCTCCAGCCTTCTCCTCGTTGCAACATTCATCACCCATGCTTCACACCCATATAAGAGCGTTGGTATAACTATACTCTCATACATTCCCCTCTTTACTTCCATGGACAAGGTTCTTTGTCTCCACAGACTCCGAAGTGCTCCACTCACCCTTTTCCCTCATCAATTCTATGATTCACCTCATCCTTCATAGACCCATCCGCCGACATGTCCACTCCCAAATATCTGAATACATTCACCTCCTCCATACTCTCTCCCTCCAATCTGATATCCAATCTTTCGTCACCTATTCTTTTTGTTATCCTCATCACCTTACTCTTTCCTATATTCACTTTCAATTTTCTTCTTTTACACACCCTACCAAATTCATCCACCAACCTCTGCAGCTTCTCTTCAGAATCTCCCAAAAGCACAGTGTCATCAGCAAAAAGCAACTGTGACAACTCCCACTTTGTATTTGCTTCTTTATCTTTTAGCCCAACACCTCTTGCCAAGACCCTCGCATTCACTTCTCTTACAACCCCATCTATAAATATATTGAACAACCACGGTGACATCACACATCCTTGTCTAAGGCCCACTTTTACTGGGAAATAGTCCCCTTCCCTCCTACACACTCTAACCTGAGCCTCACTATCCTCATAAAAACTCTTCACTGCTTTCAGTAACCTTCCTCCTATTCCATACACCTGCAACATCTGCCACATTGCCCCCCTATCTACCCTATCTACCCTATCATATGTTTACAAAAATGAGAAAATGAGCTAAGGTAGTAAATTTACTAGCTAATAAGAATCTAAAACTATAGCACCTGAGTTAGTTAATTAAACAAAAGTTTATATATGAGTGTGATTCTAAAAAGACTTAAGAAAAATGAATAATAAGAACATAAGAACATAAGAAAGGAGGAACACTGCAACAGGCCTACTGGCCCATACTTGGCAGGTCCATGTCAAAAGCAACCCACCAATAAAAATATTTGTCCAACCCATCCCCATCGCCATCTAAGCAACAAGCCCCGACAACCATTGTGCAAGTCCCGTTCAAATGCAACCCCTCTCACTCACAACAACACAGAAATAAGGAACACTGCAGCAAGGCATCTGGTCCACACTATGCAGGTCCCCCTCAAACCCAAAATCAATCCCATAAACAAAAACCCCTACCCAACCCACCTACTCCATCCATGGAATATGCTTTGATAATCAGGCCACTTAAAAGAGGGTACTGAAGAGCTGAAGCACCTGGTCCATCACCAGTGTACTGAAGGAGCTGAAGCACCTGGTCCATCACCAGGACACTGAGGGAGCCGAAGCACCTGGTCCATCACCAGGGAACTGAGGGAACCGAAGCACCTGGTCCATCACCAGGGCACTGTGGGAGCCGAAGCACCTGGTCCATCACCAGGACACTGATCCATCACCAGGACACGGAAAGATATGAACTTAAAGATATGATATCTGATCAATTGAACGCTTGAAGTTCCTAAACCTGTACTCTCTAGAACGCAGGCGGGAGAGATACATTATTATATACACATGGAAAATTCTCGAGGGCTTAGTACCAAACTTGCACACAAAAATCACTCCGTACGAAAGCAAAAGACTCGGCAGGCGATGTAACATCCCCCCAATGAAGAGCAGGGGTGCCACTAGCACGTTGAGGGACAACACAATAAGTGTCAGGGGCCCAAGATTGTTCAACTGCCTCCCAGCGTATATCAGATCAGGGGGATTACCAACAAACCCCTGGCTGTCTTCAAGCAGGCACTGGACAGGCACTTCAAGTCGGTACCTGATCAGCCGGGCTGTGGTTCGTACGTTGGACTGCGTGCCGCCAGCAGTAACAGCCTGGTTGATCAGGCTCTGGTCCAACAGGAGGCCTGGTCGCGGACCGGGCCGCGGGGGCGTTGACCCCTGGAATTCTCTTCAGGTAGACTCCAGGTAGACTAGCTATTGGATTAACACACAAGTATTGCAGAAGCCTAGCCTACCTGTGGCTACCTTGCTGTAAGTAATTTAATATACAAGTTTCCTAGCCTGGTTTACTTGTAAATAAATAAACTCACAAGCTTAACTAGCCTACTCTGGCCTGCCTGTAGCTTACTGTAAATAATAAACTTCTAATTAGTTAGTTTAAACTAGCCTGTGTAAGTCTTTGGGCCTAGGTGTGCTAACTTAACCTAACTTTGATAATGACTTGTACATTAACTGTGGCCTAGCTAATTAAAGGTATTTGATGCAGCTGGTAGCTTACTTACTAGTGTTGATGCGACACTTGTGTAGTATGAATTAAAACAATTTGCCACTTTAGTTGTTTCGTGGCATACCTTGTTATCGACATTTAGTACTATGTTTGATCTATCTACGGGTTTATGGCTATACCCCAACTGTTTGAGTTGTTGCCAGAGCTTTCTAGGGTTATTCTTGTACTCTTCGATCTTTGAGCAAAAGTGTCTTGACTTTGCGCCTTTTATAAGCCTCTGCACTCTGTTCCTCACACTTTGGAATTCATTTAGTGCTGCAATATCCTGTCTGTTTGCCTTAAATCTTTTTATCAACTGGTCTCTGAATTTCATATTATCTAATATCTCAGTAGTCATCCAGGGTTCAGTTCTTCGTTTAATCCTAACCTCTTTAACTGGTACAATATTATTAAGGATGGCAGTGAACATTGTTTTGAATTTTTCCCAGGCATCATTTACGTCCGTGCAACTTGTTATCACTGACCAGTCACAATTGTGTAGCATATTTACCAGTGTTTCTTTACTGTAGTTTCTAGTTGACCTAAGTTTTATTGTCTTGTGCAGGCCTATCCATTCCCTAGTAATTTTCCTGGTACAGTAAATGATGAAATGATCACTAAGACCTGTGGTAATGACCCCTGACTGACTAATGTTCTCAGGGCGGTTACAAAGTATGTGGTCAATTAGGGTGGCTGAGAACTGTGTGATCCGGGTTGGTGTATTAATTAGTTGCGTGTAACTATTTAAATTTAGAATTTGCTTATACCTTTTACATAGCCCGTTATTTTGCTGTTGAAAACAGATGTTGAAGTCTCCTAGTATTACTGTCTCGTCATTGTTATCAAGTCCTGACAAGACTCTCGAAAAGTCCTTTAAGAACAGGTCATGGGTGGGAGGGCGGTAACTAGTTCCTACTAAGATGGGTTTGGTCTTGGGTAGCAACACTTCAAACCATAGAATCTCCAGTTTACTGTCATTTAAATCAGGTCTTGGATTATAGGCTAAGTCGTTCTTTATGTAGGCACATACCCCACCACCTTTTCTATTCCTATCTAAGCGTTTTATATTGTAACTTCTATTTTGACCTCGTCCTCAGTCACCGTATCATCCAACCAGGATTCCGAGATGGATATAACTGCCGCTCTAGTTCTGTTAGCTAGAATCCTAATCTCTGCCAATTTTGGAAGAAGTGATCTTGCGTTAACATGAATAAAGTGAAGGCCTGTTTTCTTAAGACAATCATAATCATCAATAAATGGCAAGGGGTCATTAGCATTAAAAATAGGAAAATGAATGTCATTATTGCTAAAGGGTAACTGTGCCAAAGTGCATTTGTTACAAACAAAATGAAATCTGGCACCATTACCATAATTGAACACACATTCATTATGCACCAAACCTTTACACAATTTACATCTGGTGGCTAAAGCTCTCGCTTCACACGGCGAGGGCCTGGGTTCGATTCCCAGCCAGGGCAGAAACATTGGGCGTGTTTCTTTACACCTGTTGTCTATGTTCCCCATCAGTAAAATGGGTACCTGGGTGTTAGTCGACTGGTGTGAGTCGCATCCTGGGACACTGACCTAATCTGCCCGAAATGCTCAGCATAACAAGGGACTTTCTATATAGTAGTATGTCACTGATGTCAGCTAGGCCTGTATATCATGTACATGTACTTGTAGTAAAATAATATATTATTATTATTATTATTATTATTATTATTATTATTATTATTATTATTATTATTATTATTATTCTTTCGTACCTTAGTACAGTGTATACAAAAGTAAACCATACCACGGGTGGTGTTCGAACCCGCGGTCAGAGAGTCTCAAAACTCTAGACCGTCGCGTAAGCCACTAGGCCAGCTAGCTTCAATAATATTCATCCAACTAGGTATATTTCTACACCTTGCATTTGTGGACACAGTTGTGCCTATGCTAACCTTCCTATGGTGTAGAAATATACCTGTGATGAATCTTATTGAAGCTAGCTGGCCTAGTGGCTACGCGCGTCTAGAATTTGAACTCTGTGACGGGTTCAACACCCGTGGTATGTTTGTTTGAATCGTGTCATTACGATTTCGTGAGTCGAGTTATACAAAAGTCTGGTGGTGTCTGAGATAATGTTTCTATTGTCTGTGCATTACCTATAGCGTTAAGGTTATCATTACTAGCAACTAGACCGTCATTATCACCATGGCTTATTTGTCTGTTTTGCACCTGTACCATAGATTGAGGTCCTGGATTAGTATGAATATCGCCACTTAATAGTGGCACTATAAAAGCTGTGCGCCAATGTTTTGTTTTGGATATGAGGGGTTGCCACACCTTGCGGCGATAGTGGCACTTACGTTTCTGGTATGATGACCACTGTTGGGCTTTCACTTTCCAGGGAGCTATCACCTCATTCACCTTTTCCAGACCCCATGACTGATTTCCTTCTTTCGAGAAATGCTCAATAATGATAAATATCATTATGGCAGCCTGAACCCCTCTGATGCCAGCCATAGTTACTCTTCACTCTTTATTATTTCACAACAAAAATTTGTTTTCTTTTCTTTACTTTTTATTAAAAAGAAACCACTGATCCTATCAGCTGCTGGGTTAAGTTCTGGCTCAATTTCTACACTCCTCTCTAGCACTAATCCTTGCCTGTCCCGTCCTCCCGGCTCACCCCACTGGAGTCTCACCAACAGGAGAGCCTGCTATTCCTGTTCTCAAGTCTGTCCCACGATCGCCTTCGCTGCTGGGTTAAGCTCTGGCTCTATTTCTACGACTAAGAAGTCTCCTCTCCAGCGCTATTCTTCGTCTGTCCCGTCTTCCCCGCTCATCCCATTGGGATCTTAACTGCACTTGTTACTGTTACTGTCCTGTGTGTTAGTGTGACTTTGTAAATGGTCCAAGTCGGACCGAAACGTCGTCGTAAGCTCCTCTTTTTTTATATGTGCGGGTTGTGTGTGTATTGTTCCAGTCACGGTATTGTGCCTTTTTTTGTTATTTTAATATGGCATCGTGTGGTGCTTTGTCCACCCTAAGGTGGGACTGGTGTGGAAGCTGCTGCATTTCATTGGTAGTATGGTTGTATGAGTAGCAGGCTCAGCAGGAAGATATATGTTTGAAGCGTTCAGGTTCGATGTGGTTTGGGTGTATATAATAGTGTATATAATAGATAACTATTCTGTAAGATAGAACTTGGTCAGCCATAGCAGTATCCGATAACGTGATCTTTAATTGAGGAGGCGTTTGGGAATTTTAGTAATGGTGTCCACCGAGGCCCAGGCATTCTGGACGTCGATAGATGACTTTGAGTTCTTCAGTGGAGAGAGCCACGACGATCTTGTTTAGTCGTTCAATAAAAACAGAATGTATATCGCGTTCAAGTAACGAGAATTAGAGATGACAAAGCCACGATCCTTAAGTCTTGATAGCGATAGTAATGAGGAGTTTTCTGCGTCCTTATAGCTGGTGAAGGCAAATAAGAAGGCGTCTTTGTGGGGGACAATGCTGGAGAACTTGACTTGCAGGCTGCTTTTAAGGGTAACTGCAAGAGCAAGCTTGAAGGCGCCATTTACCGTAGAACTGGTAGGTGTTATCTTCACACAATGAGACATCAGGGAAGAGTAGAGGTGATACTATAGACTATAAATGTTCCTCCCAAAGGGGATTGAAGGCAGTGGAGCACTTCCTACTGTGGTGCTCCACGTGTTCTAAGTGGGAAGAGGTCTGACCCTCCAGACTGTCAGGCAATAAGTAATGGACCCCAATGGAAATAAGGAATGGACCCCAATGGAAATAAGTCACTATGTCTGACTTTTTTCGGTTATCCTAGGTTTTCTACACATATGCTGCTATGTATGATAATCTATGCAAATGTATTTGTGTATACCTGAATAAACTTACTTACTAGAGATCCTGGACTGTACCTGCGCCTTCTTATTGGCTTCAGAGTGAAGTGAGGGCATATAACACATACAGCCATTAGTCACCCGTCACTTTCACTATTTTGGGTTATCCTAAGTAATCTACACATATGCTGCTATGTATGATAATTTATGTAACTATATTTATGTGTATGTGTATGTGTACATGAATGAACTTGCACCTTCCTTCCACTGTGGTCAAGATTTGTTTCGCGGACACTGGAAGGTCGGGTTCGATACGACGTAGCTGTCAGTGGCCTTATAACCCACAACAACAAGAGTGGCGGCATCAGGGGGGAATTATTGTACATTTTTGTCAGTTGTGTTGAGTTAATATAGTGGTGGAGTAACTATCAGTGGAAGATTGATGAGGTAAGTAGCAATATTAATATATATTGAGATAATATGATAAAGGTGAGACAAGGAAGCAAACTAATAGTTTCTCAACATTATATTGGAAGTAAATGGTAGAAAATAACAACACAATGGAAAAATAAACACTGTACTATAATGTGATCCTTTATTGACAACCCAGAGTGTTAGTAACCCAGGATAACCCAGAGTGTGTAACCAGATAACCAAGTGTTAATAACCCAGGATAACCCAGAGTGTTAGTAACCCAGGATAACCCAGAGTGTTAGTAACCCAGGATAACCCAGAGTGTTAGTAACCCAGGATAACCCAGAGTGTTAGTAACCCAGGATAACCCAGAGTGTTAGTAACCCAGGATAACCCAGAGTGTTAGTAACCCAGGATAACCCAGAGTGTTAGTAACCCAGGATAACCCAGAGTGTTAGTAACCCAGGATAACCCAGAGTGTTAGTAACCCAGGATAACCCAGAGTGTTAGTAACCCAGGATAACCCAGAGTGTTAGTAACCCAGGATAACCCAGAGTGTTAGTAACCCAGGATAACCCAGAGTTTGTAACCCAGGATAACCCAGAGTGTTAGTAACCCAGGATAACCAAGTGTTAGTAACCCAGGATAACCCAGAGTGTTAGTAACTCCAGGATAACCCAGAGTGTTAGTAACCCAGGATAACCCAGAGTGTTAGTAACCCAGGATACAGTGTTATAACCCAGAGTAACAAGTGTTAGTAACCCAGGATAACCCAGAGTGTTAGTAACCTCAGGAATAACCCAGAGTGTTAGTAACCCAGGATAACCAGAGTGTTAGTAACCCAGGATAACCCAGAGTGTTAGTAACCCAGGATAACCCAGAGTGTGTAACCAGGTAACCAGTGTTAGTAACCAGGATAACCAGAGTGTTAGTAACCCAGGATAACCCAGAGTGTTAGTAACCCAGGATAACCAGAGTGTTAGTAACCCAGGATAACCCAGAGTGTTAGTAACCCAGGATAACCCAGAGTGTTGACAGATACAAGGTAGTAACCAGGATAACCCAGAGTGTTAGTAACCCAGGATAACCCAGAGTGTTAGTAACCCAGGATAACCCAGAGTGTTAGTAACCCAGGATAACCCAGAGTGTTAGTAACCCAGGATAACCCAGAGTGTTAGTAACCCAGGATAACCCAGAGTGTTAGTAACCCAGGATAACCCAGAGTGTTAGTAACCCAGGATAACCAGAGTGTTAGTAACCCAGGATAACCCAGAGTGTTAGTAACCCAGGATAACCAGAGTGTTAGTAACCAGGATAACCCAGAGTGTTAGTAACCCAGGATAACCCAGAGTGTTAGATAACCCAGGATAACCCAGAGTGTTAGTAACCCAGGATAACCCAGAGTGTTAGTAACCCATTGAGATAACCCAGAGTGTTAGTAACCCAGGATAACCCAGAGTGTTAGTAACCCAGGATAACCAAGTGTTAGTAACCAGGATAACCCAGAGTGTTAGTAACCCAGGATAACCCAGAGTGTTAGTAACCCAGGGTAACCTAGAGTGTTAGTAACTTAGATAACCCAGAGTGTTAATAACTCAGGATAACTAGAGTTTATCTTGAGATAACCCAAGTGTATAACCAAGTGAATAACCCAGGTATTACTACAGAGATAACAAGTGTTATAACCCGAGTGTTAGTAACCCAGGAGATAACCAGAGTGTTAGTAACTTGGATAACCCAAGTGTTAGTAACTTAGAGATAACCCAGAGTGTTAGTAACCCAGAGTGTTAGTAACCCAGATGTTAGTAACCCAGGATAACCCAGGAAGTGTTAGTAACCTAGTGTTAGTAACCAGAGTGTTAGTAACAGGATAACAGTGTTAGTAACCCAGGATAACCCAGAGTGTTATAACCCAGGATAACAGTGTTAGTAACCCAGGATAACCAAGTGTTAGATAACCCAAGGATAACCAGTGTTAGTAACCCAGATAACAAGTGTTAGTAACCCAGGATAACCCAGAGTGATTAGTAACCCAGGATAACCCAGAGTGTTAGTAACCAAGGATAACCAGGTGTTAGTAACCCAGGATAACCCAAGTGTTGTTAACCAGGATAACCCAGAGTGTTAGTAACCAGGATAACCAGAGTGTTAGTAACCCAGGATAACCAGAGTGTTAATAACCCAGGATAACCCAAGTGTTAGTAACTTAGGATAACAGAGTGTTAGTAACCAGGATAACTAGAGTGTTGTAACTTAGGATAACCCGTATGTAACTTAGGTTAAAGTAGTAACAGACCAGTGTTATAACCCTAGGATAACGATGTTAGTAACCCAGGATACTGAGTGTTAGTAACCCAGGATAACCAGTGTTAGTAACCCAGGATAACCCAGAGTGTTAGTAACCCAGGATAACCAGAGTGTTAGTAACCCAGGATAAGCATGATGTTAGTAACCTTAGGATAACCAGAGTGTTAGTAACCCAGGATAACCAGAGTGTTATAACCAGGATACAGTTTGTACTTGGATAACCCAGTGTTAGTAACCAGGATACCCAGTGTTAGTAACCCGGATAACCCAGAGTGTTAAGTAACTTCAGAGATAACCCAGTGTTAGTAACTTGAGGATAACCAGAGTGTTAGTAACCCAGGATAACCAGATGTTAGTAACTGGATAACCAAGTGTTAGTAACCAGGATAACCAGAGTGTTAGTAACTTAGGATAACCAGAGTGTTAGTAACCCTAGGATAACCCAGGGTGTTAGTAACCCAGGATAATCGAGTGTTATTAACCCAGGATAAACCAACAAACATTGTCATCATAATGGGTTATTTCTGTTGGTGTTCTTTAGTATTCCCCAGGATGCAACCTTACAACAGTCAGTTAACAAGCAGGTACCTATTTACTGCTAGGTGACCAGTGGTAGCAGGTACCTTCTTACTGTTAGGTGACCAAGGGCAGCAGGTGTAAGACAACATAATAATAAGATATTACAAGGACCTCAATGGAAATAAGTAACATTATTGGGTTATCCTGGGTAATTTACACATGTGTTACTATTCACAACATCCACAGTGAAAAGTCACCAAATGATGTGACAAGTCTCGAAAGCGCTTTGAATTTCACTGTTTTTTCACCGTGGTTGTAATGCATATTGGGGTATCACCTGTTTACTGTGATCTTATTGCAGAATATGTTACTATGTATGATATTTATACTTATAAGGCTTTAATAATAATAATATAATATTATATTATTATTATAATCCTTATAAGTACATAAATATATAAACAAGGTACAGTGGACCTCGGTTAACGAAATTAATCCGGTCCAGGAGCTATTACTTAATCTGAATCTTTCGTTATCTGAAACCTCATTTCCCATAAGAAATAATGTAAATACAATTAATTCGTTCATCAAAAAAATAATCACTCAAAAAAAAAAAAAATAACATTTACTTACCTTTATTAAAGAGTTGCAGGCATCTGGAAGGTAGAGTTGCTGACAGGGGCAGGGTGTTAATGGTTGGAAGGGAATCCCCTCCAAAAGGACTTCAGGTAACAAGTCCTCTCTGGGGTTACTTCCTTCTTTTTCTTTTAATGCATGAATGCTACACTCCCTGCATGAATGCTACACTCCCTGCATGCCTGCTACACTCCCTGCATGCCTGCTGCACTCCCTGCATGCCTGCTACACTCCCTGCATGAATGCTACACTCCCTGCATGAATGCTACACTCCCTGCATGAATGCTACACTCCCTGCATGAATGCTACACTCCCTGCATGAATGCTACACTCCCTGCATGAATGCTAAACTCCCTGCATGAATGCTACACTCCCTGCATGAATGCTACACTCCCTGCATGAATGCTACACTCCCTGCATGAATGCTACACCTCCTGCATGAATGCTACACCCGCATGATGCTACACCGCATGAATGCTACACTCCCTGCATGAATGCTACACTCCCTGCATGAATGCTACACTCCCTGCATGAATGCTACACTCCCTGCATGAATGCTACACTCCCTGCATGAATGCTACACTCCCTGCATGAATGCTACACTCCCTGCATGAATGCTACACTCCCTGCATGAATGCTACACTCCTGCATGAATGCTACACTCCCTGCATGAATGCTCACTCCCTGCATGAATGCTTACACTCCTGCATGAATGCTACACCCCTGCATGAATGCTACACTCCCTGCATGAATGTATCAGATGCACACTCCCTGCATGAATGCTACACTCCCTGCATGAATGCTACACTCCCTGCATGAATGCTACACTCCTGCATGAATGCTACACTCCCTGCATGAATGCTACACTCCCTGCATGAATGCTACACTCCCTGCATGAATGCTACACTCCCTGCATGAATGCTACACTCCCCTGCATGAATGCTACACTCCCTGCATGAATGCTACACTCCCTGCATGAATGCTACACTCCCTGCATGAATGCTACACTCCCTGCATGAATGCTACACTCCCTGCATGAATGCTACACTCCCTGCATGAATGCTACACTCCCTGCATGAATGCTACACTCCCTGCATGAATGCTACACTCCTGCATGAATGCTCACTCCCTGCATGAATGCTACACTCCTGCATGAATGCTACACTCCTGCATGAATGCTACACTCCCTGCATGAATGCTACACTCCCTGCATGAATGCTACACTCCCTGCATGAATGCTACACTCCTGCATGAATGCTACACTCCCTGCATGAATGCTACACTCCCTGCATGAATGCTACACTCCCTGCATGAATGCTACACTCCCTGCATGAATGCTACACTCCCTGCATGAATGCTACACTCCCTGCATGAATCTACACTCCCTGCATGAATGCTACTACACTCCCTGCATGAATGATACACTCCCTGCATGAATGCTACACTCCCTGCATGAATGCTACACTCCCTGCATGAATGCTTCACTCCTGCATGTATACTACACTCCCTGCATGAATGATACACTCCCTGCATGAATGCTACACTCCCTGCATGAATGCTACACTCCCTGCATGAATGCTACACTCCCTGCATGAATGCTACACTCCCTGCATGAATGCTACACTCCCTGCATGAATGCTACTCCCCCATGCCTTACCACTGGGTGCCACTAGGAAGCTTTTGGACCCATGGTGACTTATTTCACAGTGACAATCACTAAACCACCAAAAAGACACCAAATCGGAGCAGGCGGACACGTCTAATACCCCCGGTAACCAGGAATTTTAGCTAACCGATTACGAAAGAAAGCTTAGTTTTCTGAAACTGGGTCCTTTGGACCCCCAATTAACAGGTGCACTGTGCCTTTGTTTCATGGTATCAATAACATATACTGTATAGAAAGCCCCATGTTATGTAGAAGGCGTTTTGGGCAAATTAGGTCATTGTCTCAGGATGCGACCACCAGTCGATTAACCCCAGGTACCCATTGTACTGATGGGTGAACATAGACAACCTGTGCAAGAAACACATCCAAGGATTTTATTTCTTTGCATACCTTAGTTTACAGTGTGTAATTACAATATTGGAAATTTCTTAAGTACAAAGAAAGCCACTATCATGGAATGCATTTCTGGCAGACTGAACTTAATGCTTAGACTACAGTGGACCCTCGGTTAACGAATACCCCGGAAATGCGTGCAATTATGTAAATTATTATAATTTTGTAAGTTCTTGTGGAAGTGTATTTTGGGGGTCTGAAATAGATAACCTCAGTGAAATATTTCCTTAAGTAGTTCTTTGCTTTGCTTTACTGCCCCCTTTTGGAGCGGGGCTTGTCTGTTTTTTTTAGTAGCTGCGGGCGCCCCTGCCCATCTCCCTCTCCATAGGATGTTAAAAGCATGTGATGGGGGCTTCTTGCAGTTCTTGATGCAGGAGTTCCATGAGTCCGGGCCGGGGGGAGTGCATGGGCATTCATTTATTGCCTTTTAAAAGTCATTGGCTAGTGATGATGTCAAAAAGGCATGCATCTGCAATTCTGTCCCTCTCATAAAAAAAATCTTTTGGTTTTTCGTTTTCAGTCTGGTTAGTGGCTGCTAAAGACTGAGTCCGGGTTTTAATAACTCACTCATTTCCTTGCTGTCATCTTTTAGGCCCATCCGGTTTTTAAGTAGGGGCCCAATACTGGTTGTTGTTCTCGACTTTGATTTTGCATAGGAAAAGAAATACTTAGGTTTCTTTAAATTTCATTTATGGCTCTTAGTTCTTCCCGTGTGATCTTATTGGAGAATATTTACTATGTATGATATTTTACATAAGGATTTAATAATAAAAATAAATATCTTTATTTAACACAAGTACAAACAAGGTATATAGACCATAGCGACATCAATAACATACTCTTTAAAAGCCCATGTTATGCAGAGCGTTTGGGAAAATTGGTCATTGTGTCAGGATCGACCACCCCAGTCGTTTAAACCCCCAGGTACCCATTGTACTGATGGTGAACATAGACCCTGTGAAAGCACACCCAGGTTTTTTTTTTGCATAGTTTGTTTAATTACAATATTGATTTATAAGTACAAAGAAAGCCACTATCATGCCGGGCCATTTCTGGCAGTGAACTTAATGTTAACAGACTCAATACTAGACATATGTATCATTGTTGGTTTGAATTGAACATTTTTTTTATACATCAACAGAGGTAGTAGTGGTTTAGCAGTAATCGAATTAACAAGTGATTGAAAAAGGGTTACAATATTATTTTTTGGGACATTATACATAATGTGATTGAGACCATTTTAGTTTTGATAATCTTATAAAATTTGGAAATTTTTTTAGTTGATGGGGGCGATAATATATAGTGTTTGTGTTGTTAATTTTGGGAGATGAGGTGATTTCAAAGGGGCCTTAAATGGTGTGTGGCAGGAGCCCTTTTATATATTCAGGCAATGAATTCCAGATCTTTGGGGCCCCTTTTTATGCACAGCATTTTTTCAAAGGGGAAAGGACACGAGGGATATCAAAAGATGTTTTGTGTCTTGTGTTATGCAAGTGTGTTCTGTTGTACTTCTCAAGGAGTTTTAGAGGAAGGTTAATATTGGAGAATAATGTTCTGTGTATGTAGTCGGCACAATAGTATGAGTGGATATTTTGTATGTTAAGCAGGTTCAAGCTCTTAAGAAATGGTCCAAACGTATATGTATATACGTTAGTACCCACTGCCCCAAACGTATATTTCGTTTTTTTTTGCCTCCAAATTTGGACGATTGGCCTGAGTGTCTGGTGCATAGAATGGGTCTTGCCCTTGGTGTGCACTGTATTAAAAAAAACTGGGACCACTTAGTACCTTGTGGGAGGACAGTTCAACTGAGCGCCAGCTAGAGCAAACAGCGCGGCAAACACATGGGATTCACTGATGTCATGGTTTTAAATCTCCCCTTTTAAGTGGAAAGTGATGTTGACCCCGGTTTAGTGGCGCTGAGGGGGATATGGCCAAAATGGGGGGAAATATCAAAAACCTTGATAATAACCCATGTGCAACATTTGTGCAAAATCCTTTTTTGAATGTTTTAACCTATCCTGTCTATCTGTCTCTGTCTATCTCTATCGCTCTTTTATCTCTGTCTCACATCCCAAAAACAATTATACATAGTGTAAATTTCCCAGGATAACAAAAATCCCGACAAATGCTTCAGATATAATGTGTAAACATGACTGGCAAATATGTTTTTCACTTGCTCAGGAACCAGCGTGTTGGTTCAT
>WNWK01008179.1:0-86889 GCA_009830355.1 Cherax destructor
TACTATTTAGTAACCACAGTACTAGTGTATCTCTCATAGTAACCACAGTACTAGTGTTACTCTCATAGTAACCACAGTACTAGTGTTTATCTCATATAACATAGTCTGTTTATCCTCATAGTAACCACAGTATAGTTTCTCTTATAACACAGTACTAGTGTTACTCTTAAGTAACACATCTGTTTTCTTCCATGTACCAGTATAGTGTTATCCTCTTGTAACCACAGTCTAGTGTTATTCTCTTATAACCACAGTATAGTTTCTCCTTAGTACCAAGTACTGTTTCTCTCTAGTAACCACAGTACTAGTGTTATCTCTAAGTAAACAGTACTAGTGTTTCTCTAGTAAACAGTACTAGTGCTATCTCTCTAGTAAGCCATAGTATTATTTCTTTTTAGTAACCCGTCTGTGTTATCTCTCTAGTAACCACAGTACAGTTATCTCTATATAACCACTAGTTTATGTCTCTTAGTAACCACATTATGTTTTCTCTTAAACCACAGTTATTTTTCTCTTAGTAACCACGTACTAGTGTTATCTCTCATATACATAGTGTTCTCTCTAGTAACCACAGTCTAGTGTTATCTCTTAGTAACCACAGTACTAGTGTTATCTCTCATAAACCAGTACTAGTTATCTCTCTAGTAACCACAGTTAGTTTATCTCTTAACTAATCTTAGTTGTTATCTCTTAGTAACCACGTAGTGTTATCTCTCTTAGTAACCACAGTATATGTTATCTCTAGTAACACAGTACTAGTGTTTCTCTAGTAACCACAGTACTAGTGTTATCTCTCTGTAACCACAGTACTGTGTTATCTTCTTAGTAACCACAAGTGTTATTTTATCTATGTACTCAGTAACCACGTACTAGTGTTATCTCTATAGTAACCACAGTACTAGTGTTATCTCTCATAGTACCACAGTACTAGTGTTATCTCTCATAACACAGTACTAGTGTTATCTCTAATAACACATATAGTGTTTATCTCTTAGTAACCACAGTACTAGGTTATCTCTCTAGTAACCACAGTACTGTGTTTTCTCTAGTAACCAGTCTGTGTTATCTCTAGTAACCACAGTACGTTTTCTTCTAGTAACCACAGTACTAGTGTTACTCTCTAGTAACCACTACTAGTGTTATCTCTCATAGTAACCAAGTATTGTTATCTCTTAACACAGTACTAGTGTTTTCTATAGTAACCACAGTACTAGTGTTATCTCATATAACACAGTACTGTTTATCTCCATAAACCAGTACTAGTGTTATTCTCTAGTAACCACAGTACTAGTGTTATCTCTCATAGTAACCAGTACTAGTGTTATTCCTTAGTAACCAGTACTAGTGTTATCTCTTAAACCATACTAGTGTTATCTCTTTAGTAACCACATTAGTGTTATCTCCATAGTACCACAGTACAGTGTTATCTCTCTAGTAACCACAGTACTAGTGTTATCTCTCATAGTAACCACAGTACTAGTGTTATCTCTCTTAGTAACCACAGTATAGTGTTTCTCTTGTAACCACAGTTAGTGTTATCTCTAGTAACACAGTACTAGTGTTTTCTCTTAGTAAACAGTCTAGTGTTATCTCTCTAGTAACCCATACTAGTGTTATCTCTATGTACAGTCTAGTGTTATCTCTCTTATAACCAAGTACTAGTGTTATCTCTCTATAACCACAGTACTAGTGTTATCTCTCTAGTAACCACAGTACTAGTTTTCTCTTAGTAACACAGTACTAGTGTTATCTCATAAACAGTCTGTGTTATCTCTTATAACCAGCTAGTGTTTCTCTTAGTACCACAGTACTAGTGTATCCTCTAGTAACCACAGTACTAGTGTTTCTCTCATAGTAACCACAGTACTAGTTTTCTCTCATATCAAGTACTAGTGTTATCTCTCATAGTAACAGACAGTGTTATCTCTAGTAACCACATATTTTATCTCATAGTAACACAGTAAGTTTTATCCTTATTTTTAGTAACCACGTACTAGTGTTATTCTCTTAAACGTATCATACGTACTAGTGTTTTCTTAGTAACCACAGTTTTTCTCTTAGTAACACAGTACTTTTATCTTTAGACACAGTCTAGTGTTATCTCTTAGTAACCACAGTACTAGTTTATTCTCTAGTAACAGATAGTGTACTCTTAGTACCAGTATAGTGTTATCTCTTATAACCAATATAGTGTATCTCTAGTAAACAGTACATGTATCTTAGTAACACAGTACTAGTGTTATCTCTTAGTAACCACAGTATATGTTATCTCTCTAGTAACCACGTATAGTGTTATCTCCTTAACCACAGTATAGTGTTATCTTTTACTAAACAGTTGTTATCTCTCTAGTAACCACAGTACTAGTGTTATCTTCTATAACCACAGTACTAGTGTTATCTCTCTAGTAACCACAGTACTAGTGTTATCTCTCTAGTACCACAGTACTAGTGTTATCTCTCTAGTAACCACAGTACTAGTGTTTCTCTCTATACCACAGTATAGTGTTATCTCTCTTAGTAACCACAGTACTAGTGTTTCTCTTAACACAGTACTAGTTTATTCCTAGTAACCCTATGTGTTATTCTCTAGTAACCCAGTCTAGTTTTCTCTTATAACCACTTAGTGTTATCTCTCAAGTAACCACAGTACTAGTGTTATCATTACAGTATGTGTTATCTCTCTAGTAACCACGTATGTTATTCCATCTACTAGTTTATCTCATAGTAGTACCAAGTACTATGTTATCTCTCTAGTAACCACAGTACTAGTGTTATCTCTCATAGTAACCACAGTACTAGTGTTATCTCTCATTAAAAGACAGTATCTATTATCTCTCATAGTAACCACAGTACTAGTGTTATCTCTCATAGTAACCACAGTACTAGTGTTATCTCTCATAGTAACCACAGTACTAGTGTTATCTCTCATAGTAACCACAGTACTAGTGTTATCTCTCATAGTAACCACAGTACTAGTGTTATCTCTCATAGTAACCACAGTCTAGTGTTATTCTCATAGTAACCACAGTACTAGTGTTATCTCTCATAGTAACCACAGTACTAGTGTTATCTCTCTAGTAACCACAGTACTAGTGTTTCTCTCTAGTACACAGTACTAGTGTTATCTCTCATAGTAACAGTACTAGTGTTTCTCTTAGCAACCCCAGTACTAGTGTTATCTCTCTTAGTAACCACAGTACTAGTGTTATCTCTCTTAGTAACCACAGTACTAGTGTTATCTCTCTTAGTAACCACAGTACTAGTGTTATCTCTCTTAGTAACCACAGTACTAGTGTTATCTCTCATAGTAACCACAGTACTAGTGTTATCTCTCATAGTAACCACAGTACTAGTGTTATCTCTCTTAGTAACCACAGTACTAGTGTTATCTCTCTTAGTAACCACAGTACTAGTGTTATCTCTCATAGTAACCACAGTACTAGTGTTATCTCTCTTAGTAACCACAGTACTAGTGTTATCTCTCATAGTAACCACAGTACTAGTGTTATCTCTATTAGTAACCACAGTACTAGTGTTATCTCTCATAGTAACCACAGTACTAGTGTTATCTCTCATAGTAACCACAGTACTAGTGTTATCTCTCATAGTAACCACAGTACTAGTGTTATCTCTCATAGTAACCACAGTACTAGTGTTATCTCTCATAGTAACCACAGTACTAGTGTTATCTCTCATAGTAACCACAGTACTAGTGTTATCTCTCATAGTAACCACAGTACTAGTGTTATCTCTCATAGTAACCACAGTACTAGTGTTATCTCTCATAGTAACCACAGTACTAGTGTTATCTCTCATAGTAACTACAGTACTAGTGTTATCTCTCATAGTAACCACAGTACTAGTGTTATCTCTCTTAGTAACCACAGTACTAGTGTTATCTCTCATAGTAACCTACAGTATAGTGTTATCTCTCATAGTAACCACAGTACTAGTGTTATCCTCTTAGTAACCACAGTACTAGTGTTATCTCTCATAGTAACCACAGTACTAGTGTTATCTCCTAGTAACCACAGTACTAGTGTTATCTCTTAGTAACCACAGTACAGTGTTATCTCTCATAGTAACCACAGTACTAGTGTTATCTCTCATAGTAACCACAGTACTAGTGTTATCTCTATAGTAACCACAGTACTAGTGTTATCTCTCATAGTAACCACACAGTACCACTCTAGTGTTATCTCTCATAGTAACCACTCACAGTCACTAGTGTTATCTCTCATAGTAACCACAGTACTAGTGTTATCTCTAATAGTAACCACAGTACTAGTGTTATCTCTCATAGTAACCACACTACTAGTGTTATCTCTCATAGTAACCCCAGTACTAGTGTTATCTCTCATAGTAACCACAGTACTAGTGTTATCTCTCATAGTAACCTACAGTACTAGTGTTATCTCTCTCACCAATCAACCAATCACCACATCACTTTTCTTTTTGACTATCAGTCACCATACTGTGTCTCCACACCAGCACATGCAACACGTGCCACCACACCTGCACATGCAACACGTGCCACCACACCAGTACATCGACACCTGCCACCACACCTGCACATGCAACACCTGCACATGAAGCATGCAACACGTGCCACCACACTTGCACATGAAGCATGCAACACGTGCCACCACACCTGCACATGCAACACCTGCCACCACATCTGCACATGCCACACCTGCCACCACACCTGCACATGAAGCATGAAACACGTGCCCCCACACGTGTACATGCAACACCTGCCACCACACCTGCACATGCAACACCTGCCACCACACCTGCACATGCAACACCTGCCACCACACTAGCACATGCGACACCTGCCACCACACCTGCACATGCAACACCTGCCACCACACCAGCACATGCGACACCTGCCACCTCACCTGCCCATGCAACACCTGCCACCACACCTGCACATGCAACACCTGCCACCTCACCAGCACATGCGACACCTGCCACCACACCTGCACATGCAACACCTGCACATGAAGCAAGCAACACGTGCTACCACACCTGCACATGAAGCATGCAACACGTGCCACTACACCTGCACATGCAACACCTGCCACCACATCTGCACATGCCACACCTGCCACCACACCTGCACATGAAGCATGAAACACGTGCCACCACACGTGTACATGCAACACCTGCCACCACACCTGCACACGCAACACCTGCCACCACACCTGCACATGCAACACCTGCACATGCAACACCTGCCACCACACCTGCACACCAACACCTGCCACCACACCTGCACATGCAACACCTGCACGTGCAGCACGTGCCACCATGAAGCATGCAACAGCTGGTAGTGAGAGCCATGCAACACCTGCCACCACACCTGCACATGCAACACCTGCCACCACACCAGCACATGCGACACCTGCCACCTCACCTGCCCATACAACACCTGCCACCACACCTGCACATGCAACACCTGCCACCACACAAGCACATGCGACACCTGCCACCACACCTGCACATGCAACACCTGCACATGAAGCATGCAACACGTGCTACCACACCTGCACATGAAGCATGTAACACGTGCCACCACATGCAGCTCCCGCCACCACATCTGCACATGCCACACCTGCCACCACACCTGCACATGAAGCATGAAACACGTGCCACTACACCTACACCATACCTGCACATACAACACCTGCCACAACACCTGCACATGCAACACCTGCCACCACACCTGCACATGCAACACCTGCCACCATACCTGCACATGAAGCATGCAACAGCTGCTAGTGAGAGCAATGCAACACCTGCCACCATTCGTGTTGGTGAGGCATGCAACACCTGCCACCACACATGCACATGCAACACCTGCCACCACACCAGCACATGCGACACCTACCACCACACCTGCACATGCAACACCTGCCACCACACATGCACATGCAACACCTGCCACCACACCACCAAATGCAACACGTGCCACCACACCTGCACATGAAGCATGCAGCACGTGCCACCACACCTGCACATGAAGCATGCAACACGTGCCACCATTCCTGCACATGCAACACCTGCCACCACACCTACACATGCTACATCTGCCACCACACTTGCACGTGAAGCATGCCACACCTGCCTCCACGCCTGCACATGAAGCATGCAACACTTGCTAGTGAAAGCTATGCAACACCTGCCACCATACGGTTTGGTGAGGGATGCAACACCTGCCACCACACTTGCACATGCAACACCTGCTACCACACATGCACATGCAACACCTGCCACCACACCAACACATGCAACACGTGCCACCACACCTGCACATGAAGCATGCAGCACGTGCCACCACACCTGCACATGAAGCATGCAACACGTGCCACCACACCTGCACATGCAACACCTGCCACCACACCTGCACATGCTACATCTGCCACCACACCTGCACGTGAAGCATGCCACACCTGCCACCACGCCTGCACATGAAGCATGCAACACTTGCTAGTGAAAGCCATGCAACACCTGCCACCATACGTGTTGGTGAGGGATGCAACACCTGCCACCACACCTGCACATGAAGCATACAACTCCTTCCACCACACGTCCTGGAGAGCCATTCAACACCTGCTAGTGAGAGCCATGCAACACCTGCCACCACACCTGCACATGAAGCATACAACACCTGCTACCACACGTTCTGGAGGGCCATGCAACACCTGCCACCACACGTCATGGAGAGCCATGCAACACCTGTTAGTGAGAGCCATGCAACTCGTGCCATCATACGTGTTGGTGAGGCATGCAACACCTGCCTCCACACGTCCTGGTGAGAGCCATGCAACACCTGCTAGTGAGAGCCATGCAACACCTGCCACCATACGTGTTGGTGAGGCATGCAACACCTGCCTCCACACGTGTTAATGTTTACTAACTGTTAAACATTAATGAGCGAATAAAGTTTATTTGAGTTCTGGTGAATATCTTCATTGAATTGTATTATATTTTGACACCATAGTGAGAGTGATGAGAGAGCCTTCAGTTTTTCTCTCCTGACATTATCTGGTGTAGGCTAGATAGTAGTTTATCTTTTCTCAGCAAATGTGTTTTTTGTAGATAAGCTGTTTTATGTTTTTTTGCATGTGTGTTTCTTTGCCTGCTTGATGTTTAAGCCGCTAGCAATCAAAACCTTCTTGGCCCTGGACTATTCAACTGCCTCCCCTGGCTGTCATCAGAAGGCACTGGACAGACACCTAAAGTCACTACCTGACCAGCCGGGTTGTGGTTCGTACGTCAGTTTGCTTGCGGCCAGCAGTAACAGCATGGTTGATCAGACCCTAATCCACCACGAGGCCTGGTCTCAGACCGAGCCGGTGTGTCTGTCTGCTCGTCTGTCTGACTGCTCGTCTGTCTGACTGCTTGTCTGTCTGTGGTTCTCACAGCAGTCATCAACGAGCAATATGGTGGCCACGACAGCAGTCATCAACGAGCAATATGGTGGGTACGACAACAGTCATCAACCAGCAATATGGTGGGTACGACAGCAGTCATCAACCAGCATTATTGTGGGCACGACAGCAGTCATCAACCAGGAATGTGGTGGGCACGACAGCAGTCATCAACCAGCAATATGGGGGCCACGACAGCAGTCATCAACTAGCAATATGGTGGCCACGACAGCAGTCATCAACCAGCAATATGGTGGCCACGACAGCAGTCATCAACCAGCAATATGGTGGGCACGACAGCAGTCATCAACCAACAATATGGTGGGTACGACAGCAGTCATCAACCAGCAATATGGTGGGCACGACAGCAGTCATCAACCAACAATATGGTGGGCACGACAGCAGTCATCAACCAACAATATGGTGGGTACGACAGCAGTCACCAACCAGCAATATGGTGGCCACGACAGCAGTCATCAACCAGCAATATGGTGGGCACGACAGCAGTCATCAACCAACAATATGGTGGGCACGACAGCAGTCATCATCCAACAATATGGTGGGCACGACAGCAGTCATCAACCAACAATATGGTGGGCACGACAGCAGTCATCAACCAGCAATATGGTGGGCACGACAGCAGTCATCAACCAGCAATATGGTGGGCACGACAGCAGTCATCAACCAGCAATATGGTGGGCACGACAGCAGTCATCACCTGGGCATCAATGTCTCGCAGGAAACCAGAAACATATTTGACAATTTTTACAGTTGACCAGAGATGCTGAGGCTGGACTATTGATTCCACCAGTTTGTACTTCGGTCTGTGTCTCGGTCTGTTTCTTGGTCCGTGTCTCGGTCTGTTTCTTGGTCCGTGTATCGGTCTGTTTCTTGGTCCGTGTCTCGGTCCGTGTCTCGGTCTGTTTCTTGGTCCGTGTCTTGGTCTGTGTCTCGGTTTGTGTCTAGGTCTGTTTCTTGGTCCGTGTCTCGGTCTGTGTCTTGGTCTGTGTCTCGGTATGTGTCTTGGTCTGTTTCTTGGCCTTTGTCTCGGTCTGTGTATATTAAACTAGTTACATTAAACTAGTTACATTAAACTAGTTACATTAAACTAGTTACATTAAACTATTTACGTTAAACTAGTTACAATAAACTAGTTACATTAAACTAGTTACAATAAACTAGTTACATTAAACTAGTTACATTAAACTAGTTACATTAAACTAGTTACAATAAACTAGTTACATTAAACTAGTTACATTAACTAGTTACATTAAACTAGTTACATTAAACTAGTTATATTAAACTACTTACAATAAACTAGTTGCATTAAACTAGTTACAATAAACTAGTTACATTAAACTAGTTACATTAAACTAGTTACATTAAACTAGTTACATTAAACTAGTTATATTAAACTAGTTACAATAAACTAGTTACATTAAACTAGTTACATCAAACTAGTTACATCAAACTAGTTACAATAAACTAGTTACATTAAACTAGTTACATTCAAACTAGTTACATTAAACTAGTTACATTAAACTAGCTACATTAAACTAGCTAATTAAACTAGTTACATTAACTAGTTACATTAAACTAGTTACATTAAACTAGTTACATTAAACTAGTTACATCAAACTAGTTACAATAAACTAGTTACATTAAACTAGTTACATTAAACTAGCTACATTAAACTAGCTAATTAAACTAGTTACATTAACTAGTTACATTAAACTAGTTACAATAAACTAGTTACATTAAACTAGTTACATTAAACTAGTTAGATTAAACTAGTTACATTAAACTAGTTACATTAAACTAGCTACATTAAACTAGCTAATTAAACTAGTTACATTAACTAGTTACATTAAACTAGTTACAATAAACTAGTTACATTAAACTAGTTACATTAAACTAGTTACATTAAACTAGTTACATTAAACTAGTTACATTAAACTAGTTACATTAAACTAGCTACATTAAACTAGTTACATTAAACTAGCTACATTAAACTAGTTACATTAAACTAGTTACAATAAACTAGCTACATTAAACTAGTTACAATAAACTAGTTACATTAAACTAGCTACATTAAACTAGTTACATTAAACTAGTTACATTAAACTAGTTACATTAACTAGTTACAATAAACTAGCTACATTAAACTAGTTACATTAAACTAGTTACAATAAACTAGTTACATTAAACTAGTTACAATAAACTAGTTACATTAAACTAGTTACATTAAACTAGCTACATTAAACTAGTTACATTAACTAGTTACATTAAACTAGCTACATTAAACTAGTTACATTAAACTAGCTACATTAAACTAGTTACATTAAACTAGCTACATTAAACTAGTTACATTAACTAGTTACAATAAACTAGTTACATTAAACTAGTTACATTAACTAGTTACAATAAACTAGCTACAATAAACTAGTTACATTAAACTAGCTACATTAAACTAGTTACATTAACTAGTTTCATTAAACTAGTTACAATAAACTAGCTACAATAAACTAGCTACAATAAACTAGTTACATTAACTAGTTACAATAAACTAGCTACAATAAACTAGTTACATTAAACTAGCTACATTAAACTGCACTGACTTGGCAACAATAATTTTAATGTAACAAATAGGTATATGTTAAATTGTTGTCTTAATAAGATAAATAAGCATTAAAATACGGCAAACAATTTCTTCTATACTCTAAATACTTATTTTGATAAGGTAAACAATTATGTAAATAAGGTAAACAATAACTATGTTAATAATTTAACAAATGATTAATTAAGCAACCATTTTAATAAGGTCAAAAAAACAATGTATTTTCATGCTGAAAAACAACATATGCTGCAACCTGTATGGTATTTGAAATGCAGAGTATGTGTATTATATACATTCCAGGATAAGAATGCTGAGCATGTGTATTATATACATTCCAGGATAAGAATGCTGAGTATGTGTATTATATACATTCCAGGACATAGGAATGCTGAGTATGTGTATTATATACATTCCAGGATAAGAATGCTGAGGATGTGTATTATATACATTCCAGGACATAGAAATGCTGAGTATGTGTATTATATACATTCCAGGATAAGAATGCTGAGGATGTGTATTATATACATTCCAGGACATAGGAATGCTGAGTATGTGTATTATATACATTCCAGGATAAGAATGCTGAGCATGTGTATTATATACATTCCAGGATAAGAATGCTGAGTATGTGTATTATATACATTCCAGGATACGAATGCTGAGGATGTGTATTATATACATTCCAGGACATAGGAATGTTGAGGATGTGTATTATATACATTCCAAGACATAAGAATGCTGAGTATGTGTATTATATACATTCCAGGATAAGAATGCTGAGTATGTGTATTATATACATTCCAGGATAAGAATGCTGAGCATGTGTAGTATATACATTCCAGGATAAGAATGCTGAGTATGTGTATTATATACATTCCAGGACATAGGAATGCTGAGTATGTGTATTATATACATTCCAGGATAAGAATGCTGAGCATGTGTATTATATACATTCCAGGACATAAGAATGCTGAGTATGTGTATTATATACATTCCAGGATAAGAATTCTTAGCATGTGTATTATATACATTCCAGGACATAAGAAGGCTGAGTATGTGTATTATATACATTCCAGGATAAGAATGCTGAGCATGTGTATTATATACATTCCAGGACATAAGAATGCTGAGCATGTGTATTATATACATTCCAGGATAAGAATGCTGAGTATGTGTATTATATACATTCCAGGATAGGAATGCTGAGTATGTGTATTATATACATTCCAGGATAAGAATGCTGAGTATGTGTATTATATACATTCCAAGACATAAGAATGCTGAGCATGTGTATTATATACATTCCAGGATAAGAATGCTGAGTATGTGTATTATATACATTCCAGGATAAGAATGCTGAGTATGTGTATTATATACATTCCAGGATATGAATGCTGAGTATGTGTATTATATACATTCCAGGATAAGAATGCTGAGCATGTGTATTATATACATTCCAGGACATAAGAATGCTGAGCATGTGTATTATATACATTCCAGGATAAGAATGCTGAGTATGTGTATTATATACATTCCAGGATAAGAATGCTGAGTATGTGTATTATATACATTCCAGGATAAGAATGGTAAGCATGTGTATTATATACATTGCCAGACTTGGGAATGCTGAGTATTATAGAAGACAGGACTGTCTGCTGGGTGGCATAATTTGAGACCAAGTGTGCAGGCTGTGGAGCAGGTCAACCCTGGTACTGGTGAAGGGCTCTTGTTCCAAGGAACTAGGGTTACCACTCTTCCTTGGATCAAACCTGCTTACTTCCCACCATTCCCCATGATATATGACGTTTATGGAAGATAGGAATATATATATATATATATATATATATATATATATATATATATATATATATATATATATATATATATATATATATATATATATATATATATATATAATCTTCTTTCAACAGACCAGCCGTATCCCACCGAGGCAGGGTGGCCCAAAATGAAAAATGAAAGTTTTTTTTTTTTAATTTAGTAATATATACAGGAGAAGGGGTTACTCGCCTCTTGTTCCCGGCATTTTAGTCGTCTCTTACGACACGCATGGCTTACGGAGGAAGAATTCTGTTCCACTTCCCCAGGGGGTGTTTATATATATGCTTGTACATGAATGTGTAGTGTGACCTAAGTGTAAGTAGAAGTAGCAAGACGTACCTGAAACTTTGCCTGTTTATGAGACAGAAAAAGACACCAGCAATCCTACCATCATGTAAAACAATTACAGGTTTCGTTTTACACTCACTTGGCAGGATGGTAGTACCTCCCTGGGTGTAGGAGAGTTTCAGTGGGGAGAAATAAATGGGATTAGGTGATGAGTTTCAAACAGAGTTAGAGCTAAGGAAGGAGTAGCAATAATGTTGAAGGATAAGTTATGGCAGGAAAAGAGGGAATATAAATGTATCAATTCAAGGATTATGTGGTGTAAAATAAGGTTTGGATGTGAAAAGCGGGTTATATTAAGTGTTTATGCACCTGGAGAAGAGAGAAGTGTATAGTAGAGAGAGAGATTCTGGGAAAAGTTGAGTGAGTGCGTGGGGAGTTTTGATCCAAGTGAGAGAGTACTTGTGGTTGGAGATCTCAATGCTAAAGTGGGTAAAAATGTTGTGGAGGGAGTAGTAGGTAAATTTGGGGTGTCAGAGGTAAATGAAAATGGGGAGCCTTTAATTGAGCTATGTGTAGACAGAGTTCTGGTAATAAGTAATATATATTTTATGAAAAAGAAGATAAATAAGTATACAAGGTATGATATAACACGTAATGAAAGTAGTTTGTTATATTATGTATTGGTGGATGTTCATGTTTATAGAGGGGCAACGGATATATCGGATCATTATTTAGTTGTAGCTACAGTTAGAGTAAGAGGTAGATGGGACATAAGGAAAATGGCAACAGCAAATAAGAGAGAGGTGAAAGTGTATAAACTAAGGGAGGAGAAAGTTAGGGTGAGATATAAGCAACTTTTGGCAGAAAGGTGGATAAATGCAAGTATGAATAGTGAGTGGGTTGAAGAAAGTTGGGATAGTTTTAAAAAGGCAGTATTAGAATGTGGGGCAGAAGTTTGTGGCTATAGGAGGGTGGGTGCAGGAGGAAAGAGGAGTGAGTGGTGGAATGATGAAGTAAAGGGTGTGATAAAAGAGAAAAAGGTAGCTTATGAGAGGTTTTTACAAAACAGAAGTGTTGTAAGAATAGCAGAGTATATGGAAAGTAAAGAAAGGTGAAGAGAGTGGTGAGAGATGCAAAGGAGCAGATGAAAGAGTGGGAGGCACTGTCAAGAAATTGGAAATAGAAAAGTTTGAGTGAGATAAATTAGTAGATGAGTTGGGGTATTGGGTGATGGCGAATAGAGGACTTAAATGTCGATAAAGAAGGTATAACATCTTGGGGTGAGGAAGAGCAGGATTGAGTGGAGGAGGTGTGAGGCATACGAGAATGAAAGGGTAAAGCAGCTGGAACTGACGGGATCATGACAGAAATGCTAAAAGCAGGGGGGGAGATATTGTGTTGAAGTGGTTGGTATTTTTGTTTAATAAATGTATGAAAGAGGGAAAGGTACCTAGGGATTGACAGAGAGCATGTATAGTTCCTTTATATAAAGGGAAGGGGGATAAAAGAGATTGTAAGAATTACAGGGGAATAAGTTTACCGAGTATACCAGGTAAAGTGTATGGCAGGGTTATTATTGAAAGAATTAGAGGTAAGACAGAAAGTAGGATTGCAGATGAGCAAGGAGGCTTTAGAGTGGGTAGGGGATGTGTAGATCAAGTGTTTACAGTGAAGCATATATGTGAACAGTATTTAGAAAAAGGTACGGAAGTTTTTATTGCATTTATGGATTTAGAAAAAGCATATGATAGAGTGGATAAGGAGCAATGTGGCAGATGTTGCAAGTGTATGGAATAGATATTAAGTTACTGAATGCTGTAAAGAGTTTTTATGAGGATAGTGAGGCTCAGGTTAGGGTGTGTAGGAGAGAGGGAGATTACTTCCCGGTAAAAGTAGGTCTTAGACAGGGATGTGTAATGTCACCATGGTTGTTTAATATATTTATAGATGGGGTTGTAAAAGAAGTAAATGCTAGGGTGTTGGGGAGAGGAGTGGGATTAAATTATGGGGAATCAAGTACAAAATGGGAGTTGACACAGTTACTTTTTGCTGATGATACTGTGCTTATGGGAGATTCTAAAGAAAAGTTGCAAAGGTTAGTGGACGAGTTTGGGAGAGTGTGTAAAGGTAGAAAGTTGAAAGTGAACAAAGATAAGAGTAAGGTGATGAGGGTCTCAAACGATTTAGATAAAGAAAAATTGGATATCACATTGGAGAGAGGAAGTATGGAAGAAGTGAATGTTTTCAGATATTTGGGAGTTGACGTGTCAGCGGATGGGTTTATGAAGGATGAGGTTAACCATAGAATTGATGAAGGAAAAAAGGTGAGTGGTGCGTTGAGGTGTCTGTGGAGACAAAAAACGTTATCTATGGAGGCAAAGAAGGGAATGTACGAAAGTATAGTGATACCAACACTCTTATATGGGTATGAAGCATGGGTTGTAAATGCTGCAGCGAGGAGGAGGCTGGAGGCAGTGTAGATGTCCTGTCTAAGGGCAATGTGTGGTGTAAATATTATGCAGAGAATTCGGAGTGTGGAAATTAAAAGGTGTGGAGTTACTAAAAGTATTAGTCGGAGGGGTGAAGAGGAGTTGTTGATGTGGTTTGGTCATTTAGAGAGAATGGATCAAAGTAGAATGACTTGGAGAGCGTATACATCTGTAGGGTAAGGAAGGCGGGGTAGGGGTCGTCCTAGAAAAGGTTGGAGTGAGGGGGTAAAGGAGGTTTTGTCGGCGAGGGGCTTTGACTTCCAGCAAGCATGTGTGAGCGTGTTAGATAGGAATGAATGGAGACGAATGGTTTTTGGGACATGACGATCTGTTGGAGTGTGAGCAGGGTAACATTTTGTGAAGGGATTCAGGGAAACCAGTTAATTGATTTAGTTGGACTTGAGTCCTGGAAATGGGAAGTACAATGCCTGCACTTTAAAGGAGGGGTCTGGGATAGTGACAGCTGGGAGGGACATTCAGCTGTCGTATCTGACTCCTCTGCAAAGACAGTGATTTGTATGAGTGTGGTAAGTGTTGAATGATGATAAAGTATTTTCTTTGGGGATTTTCTTCTTGGGTCACCCTGCCCTTTCACCCTGCTCGTGAGACGCGACTTGGAATATATATATATATATATATATATATATATATATATATATATATATATATATATATATATATATATGTCGTCCGATTAGGTAAAACTTGCGATTTGGCTTAAATAGCAACGCTCACCTTGCCATATAAGACAAGTGAAATTTGTGTATGCAATATTTGCCAAAATCATTCTGAACATAACGAAAAAATATATTTCATTGTGTTTGTTTATTATTAAATTAATGTTAACGTATCTAAAATATATTTAGTGTTAGCTAATTAAATTGCGCTTGTTGTAATGGTTGGTAGGTTTCAAAGTTTCTCTTGTACAATTAATTACTTAACATAAATGAAATATATATCTTTAAACGTATAAGAAATTTAGAAAGGACTTAATTTAGATGAGTTGTTGCTAATTGACCAGTTTTACCTATCGAGACATATATATATATATATATATATATATATATATATATATATATATATATATATATATATATATATATATATATATATATATATATATATATACAGGAGATTGCATGTGTTGGACAAGCAAAGATTTTTACTTAGCACATCTTTATTGAATCATGTACATAACATTGACAGTGTTGCCACGTAATGTCCATCAGAGTAACACTGTTGCCACATGTACATCACAGATACACCTTACCATTATCAGGGTGAAAATAATATATAGAAAACTACAAGAAACTCTCAGTAATCAAGACGAAACACCATAGTCTCTCAAAATACTTAAACAGAAAAACTGTATGAAAATTAAAACGCGATTATAATTTTTTTCGAAGTATCAGATTATACCAGTCTGTATATGGCACAGTTATAGACTATTATATACTATATATTAGGTAGAATTTAATAATAGGCTTCGTTGATAGGAATCGTTTTGCTAAACTCCTAAACATTACGAAATTATTATGTTTAGTTGAAGGTAAATTAATCCAACTTCAGTTATTCGTTTCATGTAAATTTTAGTAAGTCGAGTTTATTGACAGTTTTATTGCTAATGCAAAAGTTGTGTCATTGCTGACTCACTCTAATGCACATGTTGTCTCTGTAAATGTTAAATGCTATTTTCTTCCCAAAGCAAATGCTGTTTGTTTGTTTCTTTGTTTAATAACTGTGTAAAGACGTAGAAATACACGCACATACACATTCATATATATATATATATATATATATATAATATATATATATATATATATATATATATATATATATATATATATATATATATATATATATATATATATATATATATATATATATATATATATATATATAATACGGTATGCTCATAAGAATTTTCGCAGCTATAACAAAAATAATTATTCTTATGCCTTGTTATTAAAACAAGGCTGAGAAGGAAGATAAGGATGGAAGTCACAAACACAGTTATAAACGACGAAAAGAAAGGTAAACAGATTGTGAGGTGACAATGAAAACAGTAAGCAATCCCTGCTTGCTGCCTCTCCCGGGGTGATGTTTTATGTTAAACATCGAGTCCAGGATCAAAACTCGCTATCATGAGTCTCTCATCTTTCGTACTTTAAAGTACATGAAGTTACACTTTCAAAATGATGTAATGTATTCAGTAAAAATGTTGATAATTTAAGTTTAACTAAGAAACGCTGAACAACTCATGAGATGCTGGTATTCCCCCTACTATAATTCCGTCATCTTTTAGCTCGGTGTGAACCTGGGTAGCGTGAGAGAGAGGCGGCAGGGAGGGACTTGTTTAGCATATAGCAAGGCTCTCCCCCCAACACTAAACATACACATAAGAACGATGGGGAACGAAGCTCACCAACACTTTAAACACTTTATGAAGACATAACACTTTACACTCACCTAGGTGACGCTTGGAATGAGACCCACATGTGCAACACACACACACCAGTTTCAATCAACTACTGTGTACATATATTATACCATCCAGTGAGTATAAACACAATATACGCTTATATAAATTATTATCTAGAGATTTTATCTTCGCAAGACTTTCCTTCCAGATTTTCTCTCATATCATGATCAATGTTGCTAACAGAATCGATAACTACAATAATAATAAGTATAACAACAATACTACTACTACTACTACTGCTACTACTACTACTACTACTACTACTACTACTACTACTACTACTACTACTACTACTAATAATAATAATAATAATAATAATAATAATAATAATAATAATAATAATAATTACAATAGTGATAATTACAATAGTGATAATTACAATAATATAATAATAATGCATAAAGAATATTCAGAGAGTCTGCCTGGCTCCTTCAGAGCGAGTTTCAGCATCATGCAGTAGTATCACAGCATCAGAGTCAACAGAGTCAGATCCTTCTAAAAACAGTATCGAAGGAGTATATAGTTTAAGTCCAGATTTTTATCTCCTGCATTAGATCCTCCATCAGAAGATCAATATTTTTTTTATGTCCATCACCGGGTGACACCAGTGAAGCCTCATCAATCACACCTTTGTGGTTATATCTTGCAGTTGAGGCTTTAGTAATCTTGCATAATATGATTTTTTTATGAAATAGTCTGGACTTATTATAATGAATTTGTTATAATTAGTTTAGTAACCATTGATTTTTATATGTGCGCTAAGATATATTAGTCTTGGTGTGTATAGACGTGGGCTCCATGTTGGGTGATATGAGGATGATGTGGTGGCTAATAATTTGAAAGATTTAGGCCTCATTGTTACAAATCTCAATAGGCCTTATGCAATATTCACCTCAATGGTGTATTTTTGTATGTCCCTTGAATTATTATGAAAAATGTGGTCCTTAAATACATTTCCCATTTGTCTTGTCTATTGGTGAAGTATTTTGTCCAATAGATTCTAAACTGATCACTTCTCCCTCTCATTCACTGTGGTTTACAATATAATGAAAGTAACAATTTAGGAACACAGGGATCAATGCCACTACTGAAGAGCTCACCACTGTTACCACTCTGCCTCGGGGGTTAAAAATTTCTCTCAACTTGATCCTGGACAATAGTCTGTGCAAAAACCAGACCATTCACAAAGCACTTGTTAGGAGGCAGAACATTACACCCGCCTCTCGCTCCCAGTACAGATCACCTGCCCACTGCTAGAAGTATCCACCATTCGATATGTACACCACTTTATGTGTCTACTCGATGTGTTGACCTCTCAGTGTGTCCACCACTGCATATGTCTACAAAATGAGAGTTCAAAGTATCGTAAGATTAATAAATTGATGCACCAGGGCCACTACAGCTTCCACTTACTGAGTGATCGTCCTGCTTCAGGGGAGGGACTTGGTGCTCTTAAGGGGCTCTCGACTTAAAGATACCATCTGATTCATTGACTCGAACCTGATTACCTGCCATTACCCAGACTCTGAATGGCCCACTACGGGGCTTAGCGCGTCCCCATAAATATTTAAATAATCAGTCTTGCATCTTCACACCTTATTCAGCCGCCATAGAGATACCGCCAGTGATCTCCAGGCTCCGTGTGTCCTATTACGTCTGACGTAATACAATACACCAGGAATTACGTCAACTCTCAATGGATGCGTTTTCCAAGACGGAAAAATATTTAGGTTAGGTAAGGTTCGTCAGGAAACAGGACAAGTGTTTCCTGACGTCAGATGATGACCCGCCGTTGGAGCTTCTGGTCATCTGACCGACTCCTTCCGCTGGCTTACCGGTCCACCCCTTGAAAAATATTGTTGGGGAATCTATTACTAACAGGAATGGTATTGGTGAATAGAAAATCGAAATTATAATATATTTGGAGACTAAAAACTATAACCCAGAAGATCTTATGAGAGTAATGATGATGATATTAATAAAATAGTGACAATGATGATAATATTATTGATAATACCAGTAGCAGCATTTAAACTAAAACACAGCTGTATAGTTTCTATGCTGTGATTTTAATAGTGGTTGAGTTAGCATTAAGAGTTGTCTCGAAGGTAGCTGGTTCAACTGACGTGTTGGGGGGGAAGGTGACGTGTGGAGGAGATGACGAGTGTTTCCTTACTACACCTACACCTCCGCCTGCTACACCTCCAGGTCTTACTCCTGCTGCTGCAGTAGATGTTGCTCCTCCTGCTGCTTGTGCTGCTGTCATGCGGGAGGGCAGGCGCTTACCACCGTCACTATAGAACATTGTCATGGCCCATTGTTCCTGCTTCGGCTTGCCTGACAGGAAGACACCAACAACATATGTTAGTAGTGATCAATGACACGTGGAAAACAAGCAAAACTAGCAAATACACACACACACACACACACACACACACACACACACACACACAATGATATGAAGCGACAGACTCAGAAGTGTCCTTGTTTGCAGACGATGAGAAGCTAATGAGGAGAATTCAATCGATGTGAGGACAAGGCAGGACTACAAAGGGACCTGGACAGGCTGCAAGCCTGGTCCAGCAACTGGGTCCTGGCAAAATCATGAAGATTTGGGAAGGACAAAAAAGACCGTAGCTAGAGTACAGGCTAGGGGGCCAAATACTGCAAACTTCAGTCAAGGAGAAGGATCTTGCGGTGAGTATAATACCGAACACATCTCCCGGCTCCCAGGGCCGGGAGCTATAACTCGATCCCTGCAACCATATATAGGTGAGTACATCAGCCAAATAACTGCTGCAGCATATGGGCGCCTGGCAAATCTAAGAATAGCGTTTCGACACCTTAATAAGGAATCATTCATGATTCTGTACACCGTGTACGTCAAGACCATACTGGAGTATGCAGCACCAGTTTGGAACCCACACCTCGTCAAGCACGTCAAGAAATTAGAGAAAGTGCAAAGGTTTGCAACAAGACTAATTCCGGAGCTAACCTCGAGACCTGGAGAGAGTTCCGGGAGTCAACGCCCCCGCGGCCCGGTCTGTGACCAGGCCTAAGGGGCATTTCCTACTAGCATAAGGGGCATATCCTACTACGAGAGATTAAGGGAAATCGACCTCACAACACTGGAGGACAGGAAGGATAGGGATGATATTATAAAGACATATAAAATACTGAGAGGAAGTGACAAGGTGGATAAGGACAGGATGTTCCAGAGATGGGACACAGCAACAAGGGGTCACAGTTGGAAGTTGAAGACTCATATGAGTCACGGGGATGTTAGGAAGTATTTCTTCAGTCACAGTTGTCAGGAAGTGGAATAGTCTGGAGAGTGATGGAGTGGAGGAAGGATCCATACATAGCTTTAAGGAGAGGTATAATAAAGCTCATGGAGCAGGGAGAGAGTGAATCTAGTAGCGACCAGTGAAGAGGCGTCGCCAGGAGCCATGAATCGACCCCCTGAAACCTCAGTTAGATGAGTACACACACACATACAGAAGACAGTTTACAAAGCTTGTACTGGTTAACTTAAACCTTAATACATTCGTTCAGATTCCAAGACCAAATTGCATTTAAAATGCCTAATGACTCAATTTCTAGAGAGATCTGCATATATTTTACACGAGCGACTTAATTAAATCATCAATTCTAATGCACCAGGGTGACTGTTAACAAGACCGATTAACCCGGGAAAGTTAATAATCCTAGATAACCCTAGAAAGCCAAGCAGTGTGGCTTATTTCCGTTGGGTTCCTTAGGTCCTTTTCCCCATGATGCTCAGCATAAGAGCCAGGTAACACCTTGGTCTCTGATAACCGCTAGGTAAACAAAGGCATCAGGTGTAAGATGTGTCCAGGCGTCTCGTCTCGCCCAGACCTTGAACCTGAGTTGATGAGAAAGACACATGTTTAACAGACGCTTCTCCTGCTCAGCAGGTTTCTTCAGTCAAAATACAAAGGTGGCATAAATAATGAGGAGGTACCTATGAGGCGATCAGTCCCTCATCCTTGTGTAAGTGAGTTTGAAGTCATCAATTCCTCAACTCTAAGTGTTTATGTCCACAGCTTCGAGATCAAACTCTCAGCCACTGATTTAAAGTTGTTGTAGCAATGTAGTTTCCCAAAATTTCAAGGAAAAAAGTCCCAGAAAAGAAAAGGGAGAAACAACAGGATAATGAGAGGACCTTCAAAAAAGCGTTAAGTTATATATGTCAGAACGCTCGAGTTAAGTGGGTTAAATTGGCCGCTGTGTCTGGAGTCAAGGACGGGGAACGAACCAAGGCACCCCAGAGAGATATTAATATTCAACACTAAATTACGCGTGATTGAAGAAAAAATGTGATGATGATAATAAAAAGAGATAATCAGATCTGATTTCTGAGGTCGTAGAGGAGACAGGCGAGTTTATTTCTGAGTTGGAGGAGAGGAAGGCGATCTTATTTCTGAGGTCGTAGGTGAAGCAGATTATTTCATTTTTCAGGTCCTTGGGTAAGAAGGCAAGCAGGCAGGCAATCTTATTTCTATATCGTAGGGTAGGAAAGCGATCTTACAGTATTTCTGAGTTGACTTGGAGCCTTAGGTATCCCGTAGCTCGATCGCTAGCGCACTCAGCTCACACACTGAGGTCCGGGGTTCGAATCTCCTTCGGTACGGCTGAAAAACATTAGGGACGTGTTTCCATAAGACACCTGCTGTCACTGTCCCTATTCACCCATCAGTTTAAAATAGGTACCTGGGTGTTAGTCGACTGGTATGGGTCGCATCCTGGGACAAAACGCACCTAATTTGCCCGAAATGTTCAGCATAACAAGGAACTTTCTATATAGTAGTATGTCATTGATGTCAGCTAGGACTGTATACCTTGTTCATGTACTTGTAGTAAATAAAGATATTATTATTATTATTATTATTATTATTATTATTACAATATTTCTATGTTGTAGAGAAAACAGACGATGTTATTTCTAAGGTTGTGGAGCCTTAAAGGATTTTCATTATTTCTAGTGAAGTGCTCTGGAGCCGTACAGATAGAGCCATCCTCTCTTTTTTCGATTCAAACGTCACTGTCTCCCATTTCCCAGGTTCTGTATGACCCTTAGCGCTTCCACAAGATTCTCGCTCATCAAGATCAAAGGATCAGAACTTGTGTTAGTGTGCTTCGATATCCTCTCACCATGTTGGACAAGATCCTGGCCAATCAGACTCATAGGGACAAGTACAAATACTCGGCACTGGCTGGACCCTTCACTCAGAGGCATGAATATCAAGACTCGGGTTGCTCCGGCTGCCTTCCTGGGTGTTCGGTGATATATATATCAGTGTAAACATTAGTTTGGGAGAGTTAGTAATTCCTGGCTGCTGAGTCTAACATCCCACGTTGACACAAGATCGTTCAGTTCAGGTTTCCTTGAACGTACAGGAGTGTACTCACCTAGTTGTGGTTGCAGGAGTCGACTCATAGCTCCTGGCCCCGCCTCTTCACTGGTCGCTACTGGGTCACTCTTCCTGCTCCATGAGCTTTACCATACCTCTTCTTAAAGCTATGTATGGATCCTGCCTCCACTGCATCACTTCCTAGACTATTCAACATCCTGACAACTCTGTGACTGAAGAAATACTTCTCTGTGATTCATCTGAGTCTTCAACTTCCAATTGTGATCCCTTGTTGCTGTGTCTCATCTCTAGAACATCCTGTGTCTGTCCACCTTGTCAATTCCTCTCAGTATTTTATATATCATTATCATATCTCCCTATCTCTCCTCTCCTCCAGTGTCGTCAGGTCGATTTCCCTTAACCTCTCTTCGTAGGACATACCCCTTAGCTCCGGTACTAGTCTTGTTGCCAACCTTTGCACTTTCTCTAATTTTCTTACATGCTTAGCTAAGTGTGGGTTCCAAACTGGTGCTGCATTCTCCGATGTACGGCGTACAGGGTCCTGAACGATTCCTTATTGAGATGTCGGAATGCTATTTTTAGGTTTGCTAGGCGCCCATATGCTGCAGCAATTATTTTGTTGATGTGCGCCTCAGGAGATGTGCCCGATGTTATACTCACCCCAAGATCCTTTTCCTTGAGTGAGGTTTGTAGTCTTTGGCCTCCTAGACTGTACTCCCTATGAGGTGTTCTTTGCCCTTCCCCAATCTTCATGACTTTGCACTTGGTGGGGTTGAACTCTAGGAGCCAGTTTCCGGACCAGGCCTGCAGCCTGTCCAGATCCCTTTGTAGTTCTGCCTGGTTCTCGTCCGATTGAATTCTTCTCGTCAGCATCACATCATCTGCAAACAGGGACACCTCTGAGTCTATTCATTCCGTCATATCGTTCACATACACCAGAAACAGCACTGGTCCTAGGACTGACCCCTGTGGAACCCCGCTCGTCACAGGCGCCCACTCTGACATCTCGCCACGTACCATGACTCGCTGTCTTCCTGACAGGTATTCCCTGATCCATTGCAGTGCCTTTCCTGTTATCCCTGCCTGGTCCTCCAGCTTATGCACTAATCTCTTGTGTGGACCTGTGTCAAAAGCCTTCTTACAGTCCAAGAAAACGCAAAATATATGTGTGTGAGTGAAGACTGAATGTATAGACGTGTGAGTACAATTGTGGGTGTGGAGAGTGGATGTAAACACGTGTGAGTACAGGTGTGGGTTTACCTGGAGAGGGTTTCGGGGGCCAACACCCCAGCGGCTCGGTCTGAGATCAAGCCTCATGGTGGATCAGGGTCTGATCAACCAGGCTGTTATTGCTGGCCTAACGCAAACTGACGTACGCTCCACAGTCCGGTTGGTCAGATACTGACTTTAGGTGTCTGGCTAGTGCCTTCTTGAAGACAGCCAGGGGTCTATTTTTAATCCCAATAATGTATGCTGGGAGGCAGTTGAACAATCTTGGGCCCGGGAGACTTATGGTGTTGTCTCTCAGTGTACTCGTGGCTCCCCTGCTTTTCATTGGGGAAATGTTGCCTCTCCTGCCGAGTCTTTTGCTTTCATAGGGAGTGATTTTCGTGTGCAGGTTTGGTACCAATTCCTCCAGGATCTTCCAAGTGTATATTATCATGTATCTCGCTCGCCTGCGTTCCAGGGAATACAGATCAAGGACCTTCAACCGTTCTCATTAATTTAGGTCCTTTATCGTACTTATGTGTGCTGTGAAAGTTCTTTATACACTCTCCAGGTCTGCAATGTTGCCAGCCTTGAAGGGGGCTGTTAGTGTACAATAGTATTCCAGCCTAGAGAGAACAAGTGATTTGAAGAGTGTCATCATGGGCTTAGCGTCCCTAGTTTTGAAGGTTCTCATTATCCATCCTATCATTTTCCTTGCCGATGAGGTAGATACATTGTTGTGGTCTTTAAAGGCGAAATCCTCTGACATTATCACTGCTAAGTCCTTCACATTTCTTTTTTCGCTCTATTGTATGGCCAGAATTTGTCGTATACCTTGATACATTTTTTATTTCCTCAAGTTTTCCATATCTGAGTAGTTGAAATTTCTCCTCGTTGAACTTCATATTGTTTTGAGTGACCCATTTGAAGATTTGGTTGATGTCCGCTTGGAGTCTTGCAGTGTCTTCAATGGAGGTCACTGCCATGGCAATCCAAGTGTCATCCACAACGGAAGACACGGAGCTATGGCTTACATCTCTGTCTATGTCAGAAATGAGGGTGTGGAGATTGGATGTACACAAGTGTGAGTACAGGTGTACATGTGTACAGGTGTGGTGTAATTACTGGGTGTAGAGACGTAATGAAGTTCAACATATGATTAAGAGCATTAAGCAAAACAACTTATAATATGTCAACGTTTCGCTCAGGCTTGAGCCTCATCATATCAGTACTTAATAAAGTTCTACACCAAGCGAAACTTGACTCGAAGCTCTATAATGAGCGAAACATCTCTCAGTGTCTTCAAGGTGAGAGCACAGGTCACCAGGTCACAGGTTATCTGTCAACAACATTCCCAAGCATGAGCTGCCTATGTATAGGGTAATAATAATAATAATAATAATAATAATAATAATAATAATAATAATAATAATAATAATAATAACAATAATAATAATATTAATAATAATAATAATACTTGTTCATGAGCTGCCTATGTATAGGGTAATAATAATAATAATAATAATAATAATAATAATAATAATAATAATAATAATAATAATAATAATAATAATAATAAAAATAATCATAATAACAATAATAATAATAATAATAATAATAATAATAATAATAATAATAATAATAATAATAATAATAATAATAATAATAAGTCATTTCTCCCCTGTCCCTATTCACCCTGGCAAGCATGTCTGTTGTGTTTAGATTAAAGTCTATTGTTTAGCAACATTCATAATTACAAACTCCCATTTGTCTTATATAATATTAAACGCTTCTCTTAAAACAAAAAAGACATATTTTGAATTTGTGCAAATAAATATTTCTTCCCAGTGTGTTTTGTTTGAGAATTACTGGAATATATTCGTTGTGTCTGTACAACAATCCAATGTGGAATATCTGAACACCCGATGCTAAGTTCCCGTTATTTAAGTTAGGATTTCAAGTTAGGAGAAGTAGTTAGTAGTTGTTGCCATTACTGGGTTAAATGTTTCTTTTCTTGTTGTATCTTTATTATTAAGTAAATTATAATAAATGTATATTTTTAAGTGGTAGCTTCTTTTAAAGATTTTTTTATAAAACTTAAAAAGAGTAAATTAGTTAAAGTGAGCTTATTTATAAATACCCCTTTAGGGTCCTTGAAAGATAGACATTCTTAATGTCGGTGAAGGATTCTTGAGTTAAGGAATGAGTTATATCGTGTTCTTCCTTCCTGATAACCTCTCACTTCCCAGAAGCTGTATGATTCTAACAGGGTTAGTCCTTCACCATGAATAAAAATAACAATAATAATAAATTTAGTTTTCAGCTGGACAGGGTTAAACAGGGACGAATTTGGCGTAACTTGATGAGTCGGGTTAGAGTTAATAGGAGAAGGTTTAGCAGAAAACAGGACAAGTGTTTCCTGATGTGGGTCTTAGTCAGATGATGACCCACCGTTGGAGCTTTTGGTCATTTGACCGAGGCCTTCCGCTGGCTTACCGGTCCACCCCTTTAAAAATTATGATTAGTTATAACCATTTAGTTATAAGTTGAACTTTAGAGTTCACAGGAGAAGGTTTAGTAGGAGAAAATCTTCCACAGCGAACACAGCACAAAAAAGAAACAGTGTATGTTAGTAAAGTATATACCAATGATAGGTATAGCCCATTGGTCTTAATTCGGTGGGTGACAGGGTGTTGGAAGCATGTTGCACAGGGTGAGGCATTATTGAATGAAGCACCAGTGCAATATTCTTTATAGATTTATACAGCAACGCATGGTGTTGCATGTAAAATATATAAGTATGGTGATAGTCGTGATGTATATAACAGGTGTGGTAGTCAAGAGGTCGACGACCCAAGGAGAGTCTGGCTTCAGTGTTTGTCGAGAGTCTAAAATTAGACATGTCTAGAGAAATTCATGTTCCCAAGTGCTACTAAACCATACCAAGGGCGGGGTTAGAACCCGCGATCAGAGAGTCATAGAACTCCAGACCGACGCGCTAGCCACTGGGCTAGTATATTATAAGTTGATGAACAACACACACAAACATGTGCAACACCTAGGAATATTTATTCTTGACAATAATTATATCTAAGTATTGCACGAGTATTTTATTCATCATGGAGGCGCTTTAAGTGCACTTTAACTAATATCACCTTTGGTGGAAACCTTTGTACCAATGGTTGAGTGATCGACCTACAACCGAGGGACATAAGTTCGATTCCCAGACGAAGCAAGAGGTATGCGGGGTCGCTGAATTAGTCTTCAGCACTCCTGACGCAATTGTCACATCAACAGTGACAAATGGGGAATCAGTATTGATGAGTGATTCATCCGTACATGATTTACGATCACGCTGCGATATCTCAAGTAAGTTATGTTTGTTTACTAGTTCTAATTTGACTATACATCTCGGGGTAAGAATGGTTGCCAAGGCCAAGCTGGTCAAACCTTTCTCGCGCCACCAGTGAGGAGTATACTCTTGTACTCTTCTTGTTTTGCAAGACACATCGTTTACCAGATGCATCAGGAAGACAAGAAAGCAACGCTGGATATCTTCCAAGAAAGTCATCTAAGGAAAATTAGGTTAGTTTGGGTTGTTGCTGACTGGATTTGCAACCCATGTTTACACCACGTGTGTTATGGGTGTACTGAACATCCTTTCACTACATGTGATATCCGTATGAATGTAAACATTGCCAGGGCTTAAACATCACAAGGTAATGAAATATAAGTTTATGTAAGTTTATATAGCCTAACCTAATTTAATATGGGCTAGTAATGTTTCCCATCAAGGGGTTCTTGAACCAAGGAACTGGAGCACTCCTCCACGTCTATAGATCAAACATTATTACCTCCCATTCAGGTCTAGAGCTTCACTATTATAAGATATAATCAGAAAGTTGATAAGGCACAGAGACTAACAACCAGAAATAACAAGAAAATATTAAAGAAACTGAACATCGTCACTGGAAAAACTAAGAATCGAAGGATATATAATGTTGTCAACCTTGACAGTTACAATAACAGTATGGAGAGGGAGAGCGTCAGCACCATGATTGCTAGGAAGAACCATGATTGCTAGGTAGAACCATGATTGCTAGGCAGAACCATGATTGCTAGGTAGAACCATGATTGCTAGGCAGAACCATGAATGCTAGGCAGAACCATGAATGCTAGGCAGAACCATGATTGCTAGGTAGAACCATGAATGCTAGGCAGAACCATGAATGCTAGGCAGAACCATGAATGCTAGGCAGAACCATGATTGCTAGGTAGAACCATGAATGCTAGGCAGAACCATGATTGTTAGGAAGAACCATGATTGCTAGGCAGAACCATGAATGCTAGGCAGAACCATGATTGTTAGGAAGAACCATGATTGCTAGGTAGAACCATGATTGCTAGGCAGAACCATGAATGCTAGGCAGAACCATGATTGCTAGGTAGAACCATGATTGCTAGGTAGAACCATGATTGCTAGGTAGAACCATGATTGCTAGGTAGAACCATGATTGCTAGGTAGAACCATGATTGCTAGGTAGAACCATGATTGCTAGGTAGAACCATGATTGCTAGGTAGAACCATGATTGCTAGGCAGAACCATGATTGCTAGGTAGAACCATGATTGCTAGGTAGAACCATGATTGCTAGGCAGAACCATGATTGCTAGGTAGAACCATGATTGCTAGGTAGAACCATGATTGCTAGGTAGAACCATGATTGCTAGGCAGAACCATGATTGCTAGGTAGAACCATGATTGCTAGGTAGAACCATGATTGCTAGGCAGAACCATGATTGCTAGGTAGAACCATGATTGCTAGGTAGAACCATGATTGCTAGGTAGAACCATGATTGCTAGGAAGAACCATGATTGCTAGGCAGAACCATGATTGCTAGGAAGAACCATGATTGCTAGGCAGAACCATGATTGCTAGGAAGAACCATGATTGCTAGGCAGAACCATGATTGCTAGGAAGAACCATGATTGCTAGGAAGAACCTCTTCTGTGGAAATGTAATGAAAACAATGAGAGCGGCCGGATGAAAAAGCTGTGGCAGTATTCTCCATACACAGCTTCAAGAGTAAGTGTTACAGTACTCATGAGGCAGCAGCCAACAACGGTAGTAGACTGTGGTGTAAGAAGCTGGGTCAGGAGCGGTGACTTGAACCCAGCAGCATAAAACTGAGAACACACACACATATATACACTCGCAGACACTCACATCCCACAGGGAGGGAGGGAACACCTACCACAGAGATGGAGGGAGGGAACACCTACCACAGAGATGGAGGGAGGGAACACCTATTACAGAGATGGAAGGAAGGAACACTTACAACAGAGATGGAGGGAGGGAACACCTACCACAGAGATGGAGGGAGGGAACACCTATTACAGAGATGGAGGGAAGGAACACTTACAACTGAGATGGAGGGAGGGAACACCTACCACAGAGATGGAGGGAGGGAACACCTATTACAGAGATGGAAGGAAGGAACACTTACAACAGAGATGGAGGGAGGGAACACCTACCACAGAGATGGAAGGAGGGAACACCTATTACAGAGATGGAGGGAAGGAACACTTACAACAGAACTGGAGAACACACACACATATAACTGAGGAGGAACACTCATCCACAGGGAGGAGGGAACACCTACCACAGAGATGGAGGGAGGAACACTACCACAGAGATGGAGGGAACACCTATACAGAGATGGAAGGAGGAACACTTACAACAGAGATGGAGGGAGACACCTACCACAGAGATGGAGGGAGGGAACACCTACACAGAGATGGAGGGAAGGAACACTTACAACTGAGATGGAGGGAGGGAACACCTACCACAGAGATGGAGGGAGGGAACACCTCAGCATACAGAGATGGAAGGAAGGAACACTTACACAGAGATGGAGGGAGGGAACACCTACCACAGAGATGGAGGAGGGAACACCTACCACAGAGATGGAGGGAGGGAACACTTACCACAGAGATGGAGGGAGGGAACACCTACCACAGAGATGGAGGGAGGGAACACCTACCACAGAGATGGAGGAAGGGAACACCTACCACAGAGATGGAGGGAGGGAACACTTACCACAGAGATGGAGGGGAACACCTACCACAGAGATGGAGGAGGGAACACCTACCACAGAGATGGAGGAGGGAACACCTACCACAGAGATGGAGGGAGGGACACCTACCACAGAGATGGAGGGGGAACACTTACCACAGAGATGAAGGGAGGGAACACCTACCACAGAGATGGAGGGAGGGAACACCTACCACAGAGATGGAGGGAGGGAACACCTACCACAGAGATGGAGGGAGGGAACACCTACCACAGAGATGAAGGGAGGGAACACCTACCACAGAGATGGAGGGAGGGAACACCTACCACAGAGATGGAGGGAGGGAACACTTACCACAGAGATGGAGGGAGGGAACACATACCACAGAGATGGAGGGAGGGAACACCTACCACAGAGATGGAGGGCGGGAACACCTACCACAGAGATGGAGGGAGGGAACACCTACCACAGAGATGGAGGGAGGGAACACCTACCACAGAGATGGAGGGAGGGAACACCTACCACAGAGATGGAGGGAGGGAACACCTACCAAAGATGGAGGGAGGAACACCTACCACAGAGATGAGGGAGGAACACTTACCACAGAGATGGAGGGAGGGAACACCTACCACAGAGATGGAGGGAGGGAACACCTACCACAGAGATGGAGGGAAGGAACACCTACCACAGAGATGGAGGGAGGAACACTTACCACAGAGATGGAGGGAGGGAACACCTACCACAGAGATGGAGGGAGGGAACACCTACCACAGAGATGGAGGGAGGGAACACCTACCACATAGATGGAGGGAGGGAACACTTACCACAGAGATGGAGGAAGGGAACACCTACCACAGAGATGGAGGAGGGAACACTACCAAGAGATGGAGGGAGAACCCTACAGAGATGGAGGAGGAACACTACGCAGAGATGGAGGAGGAACACCTACCAAGAATGGAGGAGGAGGGCACTACAAAAAGATGGAGGAAGGAACACTACCACAGAGATGGAGGGAAGGAACACTTACCACAGAGATGGAGGGAGGGAACACTACCACAGAGATGGAGGGAGGAACACCTACCACAGAGATGGAGGGAAGGAACACCTACCAAGAGATGGAGGAAGGAACACTTACAAGAATGGAGAGGAACACCTACACAGAGATGGAGGAGGAAACACCTACCACAGGAGATGGAGGAGGGAACACCTACCACATAGATGGAGGGAGGGAACACTTACCACAAGACAACATACGCTTGAAGGCCCTCCGGAATTTGACAGAGAGAGCGTTGTACAGGATGGGGTTGATGGCGCTGTGGACGAGACCACATTTTATTAGAAAATATATTACCTCAATATATATATATATATATATATATATATATTATATATATATAATATATATATATATATATATTAAGTACCAAGTATGAAGTCCGACTGTATGATATTATCTATAGCCAACATAAATTACTTAACAGAATTATGTAAAATTATTGGATATACTAAATGGTTTTAAAATCTTATCTTAGGTCTAACTATGCGAGTTGTCAAGCACTAGTGTAACGACCAGTTGTCAAGCACTAGTGTAACAACCAGTTGTCAAGCACTAGTGTAACGACCAGTTGTCAAGCACTAGTGTACCGACCAGTTGTCAAGCACTAGTGTAACGACCAGTTGTCAAGCACTAGTGTAACGACCAGTTGTCAAGCACTAGTGTACCGACCAGTTGTCAAGCACTAGTGTACCGACCAGTTGTCAAGCACTAGTGTAACGACCAGTTGTCAAGCACTAGTGTAACGACCAGTTGTCAAGCACTAGTGTAACGACCAGTTGTCAGCACTAGTGTAACGACCAGTTGTCAAGCACTAGTGTAACGACCAGTTGTCAAGCACTAGTGTACGACCAGTTGTCAAGCACTAGTGTAACGACCAGTTGTCAAGCACTAGTGTAACGACCAGTTGTCAAGCACTAGTGTAACGACCAGTTGTCAAGCACTAGTGTAACGACCAGTTGTCAAGCACTAGTGTAACGACCAGTTGTCAAGCACTAGTGTAACGACCAGTTGTCAAGCACTAGTGTAACGACCAGTTGTCAAGCACTAGTGTAACGACCAGTTGTCAAGCACTAGTGTAACGACCAGTTGTCAAGCACTAGCGTAACGACCAGTTGTCAAGCACTAGTGTAACGACCAGTTGTCAAGCACTAGTGTAACGACCAGTTGTCAAGCACTAGCGTAACGACCAGTCTCTGGTTAACCCGAGCTACCTCTAAGCGTATGTCACGTGACCTACCTCATGTCAGGTCACCCCTCCCCCACTACTGGCAGTAGCAGCTGATCTACAACCCAAGGTGCATTGGTGGGAAGTCCTCTGTTGTAACAGAGCCGTATTCTCTTATATCATACTTAAGGTGCTGGTGGGGGACTTATCTGTATATTACGTCCCAGGTCAAATATCTGATATATTCACCTGTGTTCTGAATATCTCCGGATGATAACTTGTTACTTTATTCGTGTGACTGGGAATGAAACCTTAAGGTCACGTACATGGTTCTCTGTAAATATTCTTGCGCTCGTAAGTTACCAGAGAAAAGATAATAACTTATAAGTGATATGTTCTAAGGAACAATATAACATTAAAGGCCATAAATTTTTACTTGTAATTCTTGACTCTCTTTGAAAAGTAGTTAGAAATTGATCAACTAATTGTACCTCGACATCCTGTAAAGTGAAAAAGGTATAAGAGGGCTATATATAAATATATATATATATATATATATATATATATATATATATATATATATATATATATATTTATTATATACATATATATATATATATATATATATATATATATATATATATATATATATATATATATATATATATATATTTCAACAGGTCGGCCGTCTCCCACCAAGGCAGGGTGACCCAAAAAGAAAGAAAATCCACAAAAAGAAAATACTTTCATCATCATTCAACACTTTCATCTCACTCATACATAATCACTGTATTTGCAGAGGAGCTCAGATACGACAGTTTAGAAACATATATAAAAATATATATAATACATAAAACAATCCCTCCAAACTGCCAATATCAAAAACCCCTCCTTTAAAGTGCAGGCATTGTACTTCCCATTTCCAGGGTTCAAGTCAAGGTAACCGGTTTCCCTGAATCTCTTCACAAAATGTTACCCTGCTCACACTCCAACAGATCGTCAGGTCCCAAAAACCATTCGTCTCCATTCACTAGTATTTAACACGCTCACACATGCTGGAAGTCCAAGCCCCTCGTCCACAACCTCCTTTACCCCCTCCCTCCAACCTTTTCGAGGACGACCCCTACACCGCCTTCCTTCCCCTACAGATTTATACACTCTCCAAATCATTCTACTTTGTTCCATTCTCTCTAAATGACCAAACCACCTCAAGAACCCCTCTTCAGCCCTCTGACAAATACTTTTAGTAACTCCACACCTTCTCCTAATTTCCACACTACGAATTCTCTGCATAATATTTACACCACACATTGCCCTTAGACAAGACATCTCCACTGCCTCCAGCCGCCTCCTCGCTGCAGCATTTGCAACCCATGCTTCACACCCATATAAGAGTGTTGGTACCACTATACTTTCATACATTTCTTTTTTTGCCTCCATAGATAACATATTTTGTCTCCGCAGATACCTCAATGCACCACTCACCTTTTTTCATTCATTAGTTGTATGGTTAACCTCATCCTTCATGAACCCATCCGCTGACAAGTCAACTCCCAAATATCTGAAAACATTTACTTCTTCCATAATCCCTCTCTCCAATGTGATATCCAATTTTTCTTTATTTAAATCGTTTGATACCCTCATCACCTTACTCTTATCTATGTTCACTTTCAACTTTCTACCTTTACACACTCTCCCAAACTCGTCCACTAACCTTTGCAACTTTTGTTTAGAATCTCCCATAAGCACAGTATCACCAGTAAAATGTAACTGTGTCAACTCCCATTTTGTACATACTTGATTCCCCATAATTTAATTCCACCCCTCTCCCCAACACCCTAGCATTAACTTTCTAAAACCTACTTTTACCGGGAAATAATCTCCCTCTCTCTCCTACACACCCTAACCTGAGCCTCACTATCCTTATAAAAACTCTCTCTCCCTCTTTATATATATATATATATATATATATATATATATATATATATTGATTAATAACGCCAAGTTAATAAATTTCTTAGAAATATTTCATCCCTCTTGATAAATTAACTTGTATAGAATAAATATAGCCGTCATATTCAATATATTAATCAATAGTTTGCTATGGAGATGTATCCAGATAATTTAAATACTTTCCTGTTTAACACTCTGGCTGTCACTTGATAAGAGTTATCACAGTCAGTTTATCACTTGCCTGTTGATGAAGATGCAGGTCTTAGCGAAGAGCAGGTACCAGAGGTCCTTATAGGTGCTGTAGCCAAACATAGCGAGCAGTGAGTTATAAACGAGGAGTGTACGGTAGGGTAGCCACAGCGTAGCAAAGATGGCCACTACCACCGCCAGCATTTTCACCACCTGTCAATACAAACGAAAAAGTTGAGTCTCTGCTAGAGTAGTTGATATTAAGATACCAGATATACTAAGCAAATTTCCTAAATTTGTTTGTAACAGATAAGTGAACTGTAGATATAAATCCAAATGTACACCTATTAACCCTTTTGGGGCCTAGTTATTAGGCCTTTTGTGTATCCATATGCTCCTGCGCTACCGTCCACAGGATGGATATGGGGTGCACAATAAACTAGCCACTTCGGTGGCTAAATCTAATCACTTCTTGTCAACACGAGAAATCTTTATTTCTCATTATTTGGGGATCAGATTTTCCACCTGTGTAAAAATGAAGATTTTATCTGATGTCAAGAGTTTAGAGGTTCCTTAATGAATACGTTAACAGTAATAATCACTTGTTAAGACGAAGATTTCACTAGCGGTCAAGACGTGAGAGCATTTCATCACTTGGCAAGACGCCACAGGATGTACTCATCTTATTGTACTCACCTAATTGTAGTTGCAGGGGTTGAGTCACAGTTCCTGGTCCCGTCTCTTCACTGGTCGCTACTAGGTCACTCTCCCTGTTCCTTGAGCTTCATCATACCTCTTCTTGAAGATATGTATGGATCCTGCCTCCACTACACCTCTCTCCAGACTATTCCACTTCCAGACAACTCTATACTTCCTAACATCCCTGTGACTCATCTGAGTCTTCAACTTCCAACTGTGTCCCCTTGTTGCTGTGTCCCATCTTTGGAACATCCTGTCTCTGTCCACCTTGTCGATTCCTCTCAGTATTTTATATGTCGTTATCATCGCCTGTCAAGGTAGATGACTGAAGTACTTCATAATCTCTCAAGAGATAAGAGACTTTCATCACCTCTCAAAACCCCAGAAATTTTCCTTCGCTAGAAATCTTCATACCGTCAAAATTCTTCCTACCCTAAAAAAAATTCGTACCCTAAAAATTTTCTTACTCCAGAAATCTTCCTGGTGACATTATCAAAGTCTGTTGTGCGTGAGAGAGAGAGAGAGAGAGAGAGAGAGAGAGAGAGAGAAAGAGAAAGCATGACACTAAGTACAGCCTCCACCAGTAAGAAAGGATTCTCCTTGTTATTTTCTCTGCGGACTTGTTATCTGAGAGGTTTCTTTAACGAGGAAACGAATCCAAAACTATTTTCTCGGACGACCCCCACAATCACTCTAACGTAAACCCAACTCAAGGAATATGTTGAGTCCTTCAATATATATCCAAATTTTAGCCATTGTATAGTTCTGAGGGATTCAACTTTGCGTTTATATCTTCACAAAAAATACGGAATTCAGAAAGGAAATAGTGAAAAGTTTGCAAAAACACAGTATAAGAGTTTTCAGCTGAACATTTTCCTTCAAGAGAAGTTTGCCTTCCTTACTTCTTTCATCCTCTCTCTCTCTCTCTCTCTCTCTCTCTCTCTCTCTCTCTCTCTCTCTCTCTCTCTCTCACACCTCACACCAGCTTCTATCACTCCCTGTAACACACACACACACAGCCAGGAGCTGTTTCGACCCCTGTAACCACTCTCACACTATATACATTTTCACACCACTTTTACTATCGAGCTATATTCTCTCTTACACTTTCTTCAGCTACACACTACTTTCACTCAGTATTCACTCACGCTATATTTCTTATTACACAATAAAGCTTGAGGTCTATTTTAGTTTACGAGCGCCATGGTGTTGGTTCACAAGCCTCCCAGCTCCCTGCTTCAGGTCCTTCATGTTGCGAGTTCGTCACTACAGCAGAAGTTGTATCATGATAGCGTGTGTCTGTGCCTCATGACTACCCTGGTCTTCCTACTCTTGCTCTGCCAGTCTCTTGCATAGCTGAGATAAAGGAAGAATTGTCAGACTCCGTCTGATTTACACGTAGCAGCGAACATGACGGTTGCAATTATCTCTCTCTTGTGACAGCGTCGCCTCGCCCACTTTCGTGCAAAAGGTTTAATTTTGGTCACAACTCGGGCATGCCTCTTCCAGGCGCGCTTCTAAGGCTAAGTCGCATTCTAAACGTATACATATCTCAATGTATATGTATGCATATATGCATGGCCTTCGCACTTCTCCTTGGAGAGGATTTGACTCCACTAGGGTTGAGTCATCTTAACTGATTGAACTGCTCTCTCCCTTAGCCTAGCCAAGGGTGGTATTCACACAGTAGTTTCAGCTTTTAATTGAGGATATAAATGTGGACAAGTTTTTTAAATTGGAGTTCTCAGTGGGATGTATCTGTGAGACCACTTCACAATCTATCTGGATAAAATTCGACCCGTTTGGTGCAACGAAATACTGCTTAAAACAAACTTTCCATAATCAACTGAACATTCCAGCCAGAAAAAAGAGTAGGGCACTTGAGGCCATTGCAGCTTTTTATTACAGGGGAAACAACAGTATTGTCGATGACTGAGGTGACCAGCCTCTTATCTCATAATATTAATGGTAAACAATTCCGACAAGTTAATGTATAAGACATCTGTACAACACTTAGGTATCTTTAATACTGAGATGTTTCGTCTTCACAACGGGCTTCTTCAGTCGAATACAGGCGAGCACAATACTGGAAATAGGTGCACATATGTTTTCTTTGTTTCTTCAATAAATATTTAACCTGATATATATGTTGACAACTGTCTATGGTGTCGCTGAGGTGGACTGATACATTGATATTTAGACGGAAAATCAGTTCGTACTGCGATCATAAATACCCTGACTGGTAAGGTTGTAAATAAAAAAAAAAAAAAAAAAAATAATAATAATGATAATAACAATAATAATAATTGTAAATGTTTCTTAATCAGCCAGAAAATATGTAATAATCAATAATTCATGAGTTACTTTGGTTGCATGACCTCATGTTGTCTCCTAACAGTAAAAATATTAAATGTATTATTTCACAGAAGTATCAGATAAGATCATGAAAACATTAGAAGATAAAAATATATATAAACGCAGCAGCTGGGTGAACCAGTCCTCAGTCCCAGCTAGCTACTAGCATGAGGAGCTGGGTGAACCAGTCCTCAGTCCCAGCTAGCTACTAGCATGAGGAGCTGGGTGAACCAGTCATCAGTCCCAGCTAGCTATTAGCATGAGGAGCTGGGTGAACCAGTCCTCAGTCCCAGCTAGCTACTAGCACTAGAAGGAGATGGGTGAACCAGTCATCAGTCCCAGCTAGCTATTAGCATGAGGAGCTGGGTGAACCAGTCCTCAGTCCCAGCTAGCTACTAGCACTAGAAGGAGATGGGTGAACCAGTCCTCAGTCCCAGCTAGCTACTAGCACTAGAAGGAGCTGGGTGAACCAGTCATCAGTCCCAGCTAGCTACTAGCATGAGGAGCTGGGTGAACCAGTCCTCAGTCCCAGCTAGCTACTAGCACGAGAAGGAGCTGGGGGAACCAGTCATCAGTCCCAGCTAGCTACTAGCACGAGAAGGAGCTGGGTGAACCAGTCCTCAGTCCCAGCTAGCTACTAGCACTAGAAGGAGCTGGGTGAACCAGTCATCAGTCCCAGCTAGCTACTAGCACTAAAAGAAGCTGGGTGGACCAGTCTTAAGTCCCAGCTAGCTACTAGCACTAGAAGGAGCTTGGTGAACCAGTCATCAGTCCCAGCTAGATATTATCATGAGGAGCTGGGTGAACCAGTCCTCAGTCCCAGCTAGTTACTAGCACGAGAAAGAGCTGGGTGAACCAGTCATCAGTCCCAGCTAGCTACTAGCACGAGAATGAGCTGGGTGAACCCGTCCTCAGTCCCAGCTACCTACTAGCACGAGAAGGAGATAGGTGAACCAGTCATCAGTCCCAGCTAGCTACTAGCATGAGGAGCTGGGTGAACCAGTCATCAGTCCCAGCTAGCTACTAGCACAAGAGGGAGCAGGGTGAACCAGTCCTCAGACCCAGCTAGCTACTAGCACGAGAAGGAGCTGGGTGAACCAGTCATCAGTCCCAGCTAGCTACTAGCACGAGAAGGAGCTGGGTGAACCAGTCATCAGTCCCAGCTAGCTACTAGCACGAGAACATAAGAATGGAGGAACACTGCAGAAGGCCTACTGGCCCATACAAAGCAGGTTCTTATCAAAACCACCACTACCTAAGAATTTACTCCCCTACTCACGACACCAATCAGACCCAGCCCCTCCCAGTCATATATCTGTCCAATCTCTTTTTAAAGCCACACAAGGTCCTAGCCTCTATCACCCTACTCGGAAGATTGTTCCACGCATCTACAACTCTGTTCGAAAACCAGTACTTGCCTATGTCTTTTCTAAATCTAAATTTATCCAGTATAAATCCGTTATTTCAGGTTCTTACTTGGTTCGATATCCTCAGTATTTTATTAATATCTCCTTTGTTTATGCCCATCATCCACTTGTACACCTCGATGATATCTCCCCTCATTCTACGTCTCTCCAGAGAGTGGAGATTCCACGCTCTAAGTCTATCTTCATACGGGAGATTTCTTATACTGTAAATCATTTTAGTCATTCTTCTTTATATGTTCTCCAACGAATCTATATCCATTCTGTAGTAAGGAGACCAAAACTGAGCTGCATAATCCAAATGAGGTCTCACTAGTGATGTATAGAGCTGTAAAATAACTTTTGAACTTCTGTTGCTTATACTTCTTGAAATAAATCCTAGTAATCTGTTAGCCTTATTGCGCACACTTAGGCACTGTTGTCTTGGCTTTAGATTTTTGCTTACCATGACTCCCAAGTCTTTTTCACATTCTGCATGATCAAGCTCTACTTCACCTAGTTTATAAATTCGAGGGATATTTTCATTATAAAGGACTAGTACCTTACACTTGTCCACATTGAACTTCATCTGCCACTTTTCAGACCAAGACATTAATTTGTCCAAATCCTCCTGGAGTTCACTGGTATCCTCCTCAGAATGAATCATACGGCCTATTTTTGTATCATCAGAAGGAGCTGGATGAATCAGTCCTCAGTCCCAGCTAGCTACTAGCACGAGAAGGAGCTGGGTGAACCAGTCATCAGTCCAGCTAGCTACTAGCACGAGAAGGAGCTGGGTGAACCAGTCCTAAGTCCCAGCTAGCTACTAGCACGAGAAGGAGCTGGGTGAAACAGTCATCAGTCCCAGCTAGATACTAGCACGAGAATGAGTTGGGTGAATCAGTCCTCAGTCCCAGCTAGCTACTAGCACGAGAAAGAGCTGAGTGAACCAGTCATCAGTCCCAGCTAGCTACTAGCACGAGAAGAAGCTGGGTGAACCAGTCCTCAGTCCCAGCTAGCTACTAGCACTAGAAGGAGCTGGGTGAACCAGTCATCAGTCCCAGCTAGCTACTAGCACGAGAAGGAGCTGGGTGAACCAGTCCTAAGTCCCAGCTAGCTACTAGCACGAGAAGGAGCTGGGTGAAACAGTCATCAGTCCCAGCTAGCTACTAGCACTAGAAGAAGCTGGGTGAACCAATCTTCAGTCCCAGCTAGCTACTAGCACTAGAAGAAGCTGGGTGAACCAGTCATCAGTCCCAGCTAGCTACTATCATGATCAGCTAGGTGAACCAGTCATCAGTCCCTGCTAGCAACTAGCATGAGGAGCTGGGTGAACCAGTCATTAGTCCCAGCTAGCTACTAGCACGAGAAGGAGCAGGGTGAACCAGTCCTCAGTCCCAGCTAGTTACTAGCACGAGAAGGATCTGGGTGAACCAGTCATCAGTCCCAGCTAGCTACTAGCATGAGGAGCTGGGTGAACCAGTCATCAGTCCCAGCTAGCTACTAGCACGAGAATGAGCTGGGTGAACCAGTCCTCAGTCCCAGCTAGCTACTAGCACGAGAAGGAGCTGGGTGAACCAGTCATCAGTCCCAGCTAGCTACTAGCACGAGAATGAGCTGGGTGAACCAGTCCTCAGTCCCAGCTAGCTACTAGCACGAGAAGGAACAGGGTGAACAAGTCCTCAGTCCCAGCTAGCTACTAGCACGAGAAGGAGCTGAGTGAACCAGTCCTCAGTCCCAGCGGGCTACTAGCACGAGGAGCTGGGTGAACCAGTCATAAGTCCCAGCTAGCTACTAGCACGAGGAGCTGGATGAACCAGTCATCAGTCCCAGCTAGCTACTAGCACGAGGAGCTGGGTGAACCAGTCATCAGTCCCAGCTAGCTACTAGCACGAGGAGCTGGATGAACCAGTCATCAGTCCCAGCTAGCTTCTAGCACGAGGAGCTGGGTGAACCAGTCATCAGTCCCAGCTAGCTTCTAGCACGAGGAGCTGGGTGAACCAGTCATCAGTCCCAGCTAGCTACTAGCACGAGGAGCTGGGTGAACCAGTCATCAGTCCCAGCTAGCTACTAGCACGAGGAGCTGGGTGAACCAGTCATCAGTCCCAGCTAGCTACTAGCACGAGGAGCTGGATGAACCAGTCATCAGTCCCAGCTAGCTTCTAGCACGAGGAGCTGGGTGAACCAGTCATCAGTCCCAGCTAGCTTCTAGCACGAGGAGCTGGGTGAACCAGTCATCAGTCCCAGCTAGCTACTAGCACGAGGAGCTGGGTGAACCAGTCATCAGTCCCAGCTAGCTACTAGCACGAGGAGCTGGGTGAACCAGTCATCAGTCCCAGCTAGCTTCTAGCACGAGGAGCTGGGTGAACCAGTCATCAGTCCCAGCTAGCTACTAGCACGAGGAGCTGGGTGAACCAGTCCTCAGTCCCAGCTAGCTCTAGCACGAGGAGCTGGGTGAACCAGTCATCAGTCCCAGCTAGCTCTAGCACGAGGAGCTGGGTGAACCAGTCATCAGTCCCAGCTAGCTTCTAGCACGAGGAGCTGGGTGAACCAGTCATCAGTCCCAGCTAGCTACTAGCACGAGAAGGATCTGGGTATACCTGGAGTATAACTGGAGAGGGTTTCGAGGATCAACACCCCCACGGCCTGGTCTGTGACCAGACTTCACCGTGAATTCAGGACCTGATCAACCAGGCTGTTACTGCTGGCCGCACTCAAACTAACGTATGAACGACATCCCGGCTGATCAGGTACTAGCCAGGGGTCTATTTTCAATCCCTGTTATGTGTGCTGGGAGGCAGTTGAACAGTCTTGGGCCCTGATACTACTGTGTTGTTTCTTAGTGTACTCCTGGCGCCCCTGCTTTTCACTGGGAGATGTCGCATCTCCTGACGAGTCTTTTGCTTTCGTCGGGAGTGATTTTCGTGTGTAAATTTGGTACTAATCCCTCTAGGATTTTCCAGGTGTATATTTTCATGTATCTTTCTCGCCTGTGTTCCAGGGAATACAAATCAAGGAACTTCAACCGTTCCAGTAATTTAAGTGCTTCATCGTACTTATGTGTGGTGTGAAGTTTCTCTGTACATTCTCCAGGTCAGCAATTTCTCCTACCTTGATAAGGACCGTTAGGTTACAGCAATATTCCAGCATAGAGAAAACAAGCGATTTGAATAGAATCATCATGGGCTTGGCATCTCTAGTTTTGAAGGTTCTCATAATCCATCATATCATTTTACTTTCACATGAGGTAGATACATTGTTGTGGTCTTTGAAGATGAGATCCTCTGACATTATCACTCCCAGGTCTTCATGTTAGTTTTTCGCTCTACTATGCGGTTGGAATCTGTTTTATACTCCGATATGGTTCTAATTTTCTCAAGTTTTCCATTTTAGAGTAATTTAAATTTCTGTTCGTTGAACTTCATATTGTTTTCGGTGGCACGTATAAAGATTTTGTTGATGCTTCGAGTCTTGCAGCGTCATCAATGGATGTCATGTCATGCAAATTCGGGTGTCAACCGTAAAGGAAGACATGGTGCTGTGGCTTACATCTCTGTTTATATCATATATGAGAATGAGGAACAGGATGGGGCGAGTACTGTCTTGTGGAACAGAGCTTTTCACTGTAACCGCCTCAGACTTTACTCTGTTTACTATTACTCTTTGTGTTCTACTTGTTAGGAAGTTATAGATCCAGCTACCATCTTTTCCTGTTATTCCTTTATCACTCATTTTGTGCGTTATTACACCTTCGTCGCACTTGTCGAAGGCTTTCGCAAAGTCTGTGTATAAATACATCAGAATTTTGTTTATCCTCCAGTGCATCCAAGACCTTGTCATAGTGGCCTAGTTCTTGGGACAGGCAGGAGCGACCTGCTCTAAACCCGTGTTGCCCTGGGTTGCGTATCCGATCTGTGTCTAGGTGGGTGGCGATCTTGCTTCTTAGAACCCTTTCAAAGATTTTTATGATATGGGACGTTAGTTCTATCGGTCTGTAATTCTTTGCAATTGCTTTACTGCCACCTTTGTGGAGTGGGGCTATGCCTTGTTTTTAGTGTTCATGGTCCCTCTCCATAGAAAGCTGAAGGCACGTGAAAGGGGCTTCTTGCAGTTTTTGATGAACACGGAGTTCCACCAGTCTTGTGGTTTTAGGATAACATCAGAAATTTTTGGTTTGACCGAATTTTGAGTCTCAGTCATAAAAAAATAATTTAGATTGTCGAGTCTTAGTCTTGTTAATGGTTCGCTAAACATTGAGTCATATTGGAACTTTAGTATCTCACTCATTTCTTTGCTGTCATCTGTGTAGGTCCCATCTCGCCTAAACAGGGACCCAGTACGGGATGTTGTTTTACCTTTAGATTTGGCATAAGAAAACAAATATTTTGGGTTTCTTTTAATTTCATTTATGGCTTAAAGTTCTTCATGAGTTTCTTGTTTCCTGTATGATTCTTTGAGCTCCTAGTCTTCAGCCTCAGCTAGCTACTAGCACGAAAAGGAGCTGGGTGAACCAGTCATCAGTCCCAGCTAGCTAGTAGCACGAGAAAGAGCTGGGTGAACCAGTCCTCAGTCCCAGCTAGCTAGTAGGACGAGAAAGAGCTGGGTGAACCAGTCCCCAGTCCCAGCTAGCTAGTAGCACGAGAAGGGAAGAGAAAAATATCTATGAGATTTAACAGATATGTGAGGATCACAGACTCAGGCCAGTAGGAAGATGAATAAGAGGAGGAAGAGAAGGAGGTGAAGGAAGAAGAGGATGAGGAGGAAGGACAAGAGGAGGTATTATCCATAACATTAAGGCCCAGGCACGATAAGAGACCTGGAAATCCCATGCGTTCGCCTCAAGAGCATTAAAATAATGTTAATGGTTTGATATAAGCTCAATACGAATTTACTTTGTCTTTTTCTGATTATCATATTTAGCGCTTCTTTTGATAATAATAATAATAATAATCTGATTATCATACAATAATAATTATCTCTTAAAACTACGGAATGAGGGTGCCTTCACAAAATTCAACTTAAGTAACAAAAACATACAATGGGAACAAGTCAACCATGTCCTAAATGAAACAAGCTGCGAATATATCCCAAACACGGATCCGAACTTTTGCCTAGAAAAAATTAACTCTGGAGGTCTGCTCAAGATACATTCCATTAAGAAAAAGAAAGAGAAGATGTAAACTAGAGAGAGACGCTCCCTATACAGACAAAGGCGAAGAATCACAGAGCTGCCGAGAGAGGCCAATATATCTGAAATGCGAAGGGAGGCACTGGTTAGAGAAATAGTAAATATCGAACTTAAGCTTAATGAATCTTACAGGAGACAAGAATCTCAGGAAGAACTTAAAGCTATAAAGGAAATTGAAAAAAAAAATACTTCTTCTCTCATGCCAAATCTAAGGGTAAAACAACATCAGTATTGGGCCTCTGCTTAGGCGAGATGGGACATACACAGATGACAGCAAAGAAATTAGTGAGATACTAAAGTCCCAGACTAAGGGCCGACAGTCTAAATGAATTTTGTATGACCGAGACCCAAAATTTGGTCATTTCAATAATCTCTGATGTTATCCTAACACCACAAGACTTCGAAAAGGCAATTAATGACATGCCCATGCACTCTGCCCCAGGCCCAGACTCATGGAACTCCGTGTTCATCAAGAACTGCAAGAAGCCCCTATCACATGTCTTCAGCATTCTATGGAGAGAGAGCATGGACACAGGGGTCATCCCACACTCACTAAAAACAAAAGACATCGCCACACTCTACAAAGGTGGCAGTAAAGCAATTGCAAAGAACTACAGACCGATATCACTAACGTCCCATATCATAAAAATCTTTGAAAGGGTTCTAAGAAGCAAAATCGCCAACCACCTAGATACCCATCAGTTACACAACCCAGGGCAACACGGGTTTAGAGCAGGGCGCTCCTGCCTGTCCCAGCTACTGGACCACTATGACAAGGTTCTGGATGCTATAGAGGATGAACAAAATGCAGATGTAGTATACACAGACTTTGCGAAAGCCTTCGACAAGTGTGACCATGGTGTAATAGCATTCAAAATGCGTGATAAAGGAATAACAGGAAAAGTTGGTAGATGGATCTATAACTTCCTAACAAATAGAACACAAAGAGAAGTCTGAAGCAGCTACGATGAAAAGCTCCGTTCCACAAGGCACAGTACACAGTACTCGCTCTCATCATATTCCTCATCCTCATATCTGACATAGGCAGAGATGTAAGCCATGACAGTGACATCCATTGAAGATACCGCAAGACTCCAAGCGGACATCAACCAAATCTTCAAATGGGCCACTCAAAACAATATGAAGTTCAATGAAGAGAAATTTCATCTACTCAGATATGGAAAACTTGAGGAAATTAAAACTGTATCAGTGTATACAACAAATTCTAACCATATAACAGAGCGAAAAAGTAATGTGAAGGACCTAGGAGTGATAATATCAGAGTATCTCATCTTCAAAGACCACAACAACGTATCTACCACATCTGCTAGAAAAATGAAAGGATGGATAATGAGAACCTTAAAACTAGGGACGCTATGCCCATGATTCTCTTCAAATCGCTTGTTCTCTCTAGGCTGGAATATTGCTGACCTGGAGAGTGTACTGAGAACTTTCATTCCACACATAAGTACGATAAAGCACCTAAATTACTGGGAACGGTTGAAGTCCTTTAATTTGTATTCCCAGGAACGCAGGCGAGAGAGATACATGATAAAATCATAAAGGAATTAGTGCCAAACTTGCACACGAAAATCACTCCCCATGAAAGCAAAAGACTCGGCAGGAGATGCAACATTTCCCCAATGAAAAGCAGGGGCGCCACGAGTACACTGAGAGATAACACAATAAGTGTCCGGGGCCCAAAACTGTTCAACTGCCTCCCAGCATACATAAGGGAGATTACCAATAGATCCCTGGCTGTCTTCAAGAAGGCACTGGACAGGCACCTAAAGTCATTACCTGACCAACCGGGCTGTGGTTCGTACGTCCGTCTGCGTGCGGCCAGCAGTAACAGCCTGGTTGATCAGACCCTGATCCACCACGAGGTCTGACCTCAGACCGGGCCGCGGGGGCGTTTACCCCCGAAACCCTCTCCAGGTATAGCAAGTGGGTCCTAAAACTCCCAGTTTGTACTATCTTCATGAACCTGGAGGGAAGAGTGTTGCACCAGCCTCTCCATGAACCTGGAGGGAAGGGTATTGCACCAGCCTCTCCATGAACCTGGAGGGAAGAGTGTTGCACCAGCCTCTTAATGAACCTGGAGGGAAGAGTTTGCACCAGCCTCTCCATGAACCTGGAGGAAGAGTGTTGCACCAGCTCTCCATGAACCTGGGGGGAAGAGTATTGCACGAGCCTCTCCATGAACCTGGAGGGAAGAGTTTGCACCAGCCTCTCCATGAACCTGGAGGGAAGAGTATTAGCTCCAGACTGAGCCTCCTCCATGAACCTGGAGGGAAGAGTGTTGCACCAGCCTCTCCATGAACCTGGAGGGAAGAGTATTGCACGAGCCTCTCCATGAACCTGGAGGGAAGAGTGTTGCACCAGCCTCTCCATGAACCTGGAGGGAAGAGTGTTGCACCAGCCTCTCCATGAACCTGGAGGAAGAGTATTGCACGAGCCTCTCCATGAACCTGGAGGGAAGAGTATTGCACCAGGCTCTCCATGAACCTGGAGGGAAGAGTGTTGCACCAGCCTCTCCATGAACCTGGAGGGAAGAGTGTTGCACCAGCCTCTCCATGAACCTGGAGGGAAGAGTATTGCACGAGCCTCTCCATGAACCTGGAGGGAAGAGTATTGCACCAGGCTCTCCATGAACCTGGAGGGAAGAGTGTTGCACCAGCCTCTCCATGAACCTGGAGGGAAGAGTATTGCACCAGCTTCTCCATGAACCTGGAGGGAAGAGTGTTGCACCAGCTTCTCCATGAACCTGGAGGGAAGAGTGTTGCACCAGCCTCTCCATGAACCTGGAGGGAAGAGTGTTGCACCAGCCTTCCATGAACCTGAGAGGGAAGAGGTGTTGCACCAGCTCTCCATGAACCTGGAGGAAGAGTGTTGCACCAGCTCTCCATGAACCTGGAGGGAAGAGTGTTGCACCAGCCTCTCCATGAACCTGGAGGGAAGAGTGTTGCACCAGCCTCTCCATGAACCTGGAGGGAAGAGTGTTGCAGCCTCGTTCAAGCACATGACGTACACACCGAATTTGCTTTGCAGTCAAAATATTACGATCAAAATTTGATTAAGTTAATGTCCTGAAAAATATGCATGATCCTACATGTCATTAGCGCTCAGCTGCTTCACAGTAATCAACCCAAATGAATATAATATTACTTTATATTTCGGGTGGAAATAATGGAAATATGTTGACAGTTGGTGAAAAAGATACCAATGCACTCGAGTCCTTTATTTGTACACTGAAACCTGTACAAATAAAGGACTTGAGTACCTTTATATTTTACCATCTATTTCATACATTACTTGATCTGTAGCGAAGATACCAACACAAGTTATTGCACGTTAGCAATAACTAATTTAAATTTGCTAGGGCCTAGTAACTGAACAAAAAATATCCCAGCGGTATATTGGAACTACACATATGTTTACATGTTCCACTGGTCCTGGGAATTACGATGCAGGGAGCAACAAATCAGTTTTACTGCCTTCATTAACGATCTGTTTTAACGCCAACATTATTTTTAGTATTTTGAAGCCGAATTTTTTCATATCTTATATAAGTTATGTTAGGTTTACGTTATAGTTAGCCAATTATAACATAAATTTAGTGACTATGTACCCAGGCGAGACAGAATACTGAGTGCCACAGAGACGACTGAAGTGGCACCACTCTCTGATACTCACATTTACATTTCAGTGTCACGGTCACTTTACCGAGGAGTTTGATGCACGATAAAATACCCAGTTTAACTTGAGAAGATGAGCTGGGTTTAATGGCCGTACCTTCGCTTGAAGCCGCGTTTCACAGTCCAGTAATCCCTTTGTGCAAGAAGGAAAGCTCTCATTCTGTTGACAATATTTGTAATGTTTTTGAATCTTTTTGTAAAAGTGTAATTCATGATGAAGTTAGAAGTTGTAATGTTATTATTCCCACTTCCCTTGCACCCCATTTACCACTCTCTTATCTTTCTATGTCTCTCATTATCCTCTTTCTCATCTTTCCCATGCCTCTTCTTTCCCTCGGTCCCATCTTTCTATGTCTCTCCTTACCCTTCTTTTGTCTTCCTTTCTTACCACACTTCTCGTGTTTCTAAAATACCCTTTTGCTGCCTCGAACATTATATTAATCTCCCTCCTCCTCTTCTCCCCTCTTTTCTTCTCCCCTCATCCTACATTCCTCCCCCACTGAGCTTCTATAAAATCTCGCTTGATACTGTTGTTGATAGCACTTTATAGTAACAGGAGGAACCTCTGGAAGAAGCTTTGGTCTCCATGTTCATTAAGAACCTCTTGAAGCAGCTCTGGTCTCCACTTACAAGGAAAGCCCCTGGGAGGAGTTTTGGTCTCCAAGTATAAGGGAAGTTTCTGGGAGGAGCTGTGGTCTCCACGTACAAGGGAAGCCTCTGGGAGGAGCCGTGGTCTCCACGTACAAGGGAAGCCTCTGGGAGGAGTTGTGGTCTCCACGTACAAGGGAAGCCTCTGGGAGGAACTGTGGTCTCCACGTACAAGGGAAGCCTCTGGGAGGAGTTTTGGTCTCCAAGTATAAGGGAAGTTTCTGGGAGGAGCTGTGGTCTCCACGTACAAGGGAAGCCTCTGGGAGGAGCTGTGGTCTCCACGTACAAGGGAAGCCTCTGGGAGGAGCTGTGGTCTCCACGTACAAGGGAAGCCTCTGGGAGGAGCTGTGGTCTCCACGTACAAGGGAAGCCTCTGGGATGAGCTGTGGTCTCCACGTACAAGGGAAGACTCTGGGAGGAGCCGTGGTCTCCACGTACAATGGAAGCCTCTGGGAGGAGCTGTGGTCTCCACGTACAAGGGAAGCCTCTGGGAGGAGCTGTGGTCTCCACGTACAAGGGAAGCCTCTGGGAGGAGCCGTGGTCTCCACGTACAAGGGAAGCCTCTGGGAGGAGCTGTGGTCTCCACGTACAAGGAAAGCCTCTGGGAGGAGCTGTGGTCTCCACGTACAAGGGAAGCCTCTGGGAGGAGCTGTGGTCTCCACGTACAAGGGAAGCCTCTGGGAGGAGCTGTGGTCTCCACGTACAAGGGAAGCCTCTGGGAGGAGCTGTGGTCTCCACGTACAGGGAAAGCCTCTGGGAGGAGCTGTGGTCTCCACGTACAGGGAAAGCCTCTGGGAGGAGCTGTGGTCTCCACGTACAAGGGAAGTCTATTGTTGGAGCTGTGGTCTCCACGTACAAGGGAAGCCTCTGGGAGGAGCTGTGGTCTCCACGTACAAGGGAAGCCTCTGGGAGGAGGTGTGGTCTCCACGTACAATGGAAGCCTCTGGGAGGAGCCGTGGTCTCCACGTACAAGGGAAGCCTCTGGGAGGAACTGTGGTCTCCACGTACAAGGGAAGCCTCTTGGAGGAGCTGTGATCTCCACGTACAAGAGAAGCCTCTGGGAGGAGCTGTGGTCTCCACGTACAAGGGAAGACTCTGGGAGGAGCCGTGGTCTCCACGTACAAGGGAAGCCTCTGGGAGGAACTGTGGTCTCCACGTACAAGGGAAGCCTCTGGGAGGAGCTGTGGTCTCCACGTACAAGGGAAGCCTCTGGGAGGAGCTGTGGTCTCCACGTCAAGGAAGCCTCTGGGAGGAGCTGTGGTCTCCACGTACAAGGGAAGCCTCTGGAAGGAGCTGTGGTCTCCACGTACAAGGGAAGCCTCTGGGAGGAGCTGTTGTCTCCACGTACAAGGAAGCCTCTGGGAGGAGCTGTGGTCTCCACGTACAAGGAAAGCCTCTGGGAGGAGCTGTGGTCTCCAGGTACAAGGGAAGCCTCTGGGAGGAGCTGTGGTCTCCACGTACAAGGGAAGCCTCTGGAAGGAGCTGTGGTCTCCACGTACAAGGGAAGCCTCTGGGAGGAGATGTTGTCTCCACGTACAAGGGAAGCCTCTGGGAGGAGCTGTGATCTCCACGTACAAGGGAAGCCTCTGGGAGGAGCTGTGGTCTCCACGTACAAGGGAAGCCTCTGGAAGGAGCTGTGGTCTCCACGTACAAGGGAAGCCTCTGGGAGGAGCTGTTGTCTCCACGTACAAGGGAAGCCTCTGGGAGGAGCTGTGGTCTCCACGTACAAGGGAAACCTCTGGGAGGAGTTTTGGTCTCCATGTTCATTAGGAACCTCTTGAAGCAGCTCTGGTCTCCACTTACAAGGAAAGCCCCTGGGAGGAGTTTTGGTCTCCAAGTATAAGGGAAGTTTCTGGGAGGAGCTGTGGTCTCCACGTACAAGGGAAGCCTCTGGGAGGAGCCGTGGTCTCCACGTACAAGGGAAGCCTCTGGGAGGAGTTGTGGTCTCCACGTACAAGGGAAGCCTCTGGGAGGAACTGTGGTCTCCACGTACAAGGGAAGCCTCTGGGAGGAGTTTTGGTCTCCAAGTATAAGGGACGTTTCTGGGAGGAGCTGTGGTCTCCACGTACAGGGAAAGCCTCTGGGAGGAGCTGTGGTCTCCACGTACAGGGAAAGCCTCTGGGAGGAGCTGTGGTCTCCACGTACAAGGGAAGTCTATTGTTGGATCTGTGGTCTCCACGTACAAGGGAAGCCTCTGGGAGGAGCCGTGGTCTCCACGTACAAGGGAAGCCTCTGGGAGGAGCTGTGGTCTCCACGTACAAGGAAAGCCTCTGGGAGGAGCTGTGGTCTCCACGTACAAGGGAAGCCTCTGGAAGGAGCTGTGGTCTCCACGTACAAGGGAAGCCTCTGGGAGGAGCTGTGGTCTCCACGTACAAGGGAAGCCTCTGGGAGGAGCTGTGGTCTCCACGTACAGGGAAAGCCTCTGGGAGGAGCTGTGGTCTCCACGTACAGGGAAAGCCTCTGGGAGGAGCCGTGGTCTCCACGTACAATGGAAGCCTCTGGGAGGAGCTGTGGTCTCCACGTACAAGGGAAGCCTCTGGGAGGAGCTGTGGTCTCCACGTACAAGGGAAGCCTCTGGGAGGAGGTGTGGTCTCCACGTACAATGGAAGCCTCTGGGAGGAGCCGTGGTCTCCACGTACAAGGGAAGCCTCTGGGAGGAACTGTGGTCTCCACGTACAAGGGAAGCCTCTGGGAGGAGCTGTGATCTCCACGTACAAGAGAAGCCTCTGGGAGGAGCTGTGGTCTCCACGTACAAGGGAAGACTCTGGGAGGAGCCGTGGTCTCCACGTACAAGGGAAGCCTCTGGGAGGAACTGTGGTCTCCACGTACAAGGGAAGCCTCTGGGTGGAGCTGTGGTCTCCACGTACAAGGGAAGCCTCTGGGAGGAGCCGTGGTCTCCACGTACAAGGAAAGCCTCTGGGAGGAGCTGTGGTCTCCACGTACAAGGGAAGCCTCTGGGAGGAGCTGTGGTCTCCACGTACAAGGGAAGCCTCTGGAAGGAGCTGTGGTCTCCACGTACAAGAGAAGCCTCTGGGAGGAGCTGTTGTCTCCACGTACAAGGGAAGCCTCTGGGAGGAGCTGTGATCTCCACGTACAAGGGAAGCCTCTGGGAGGAGCTGTGGTCTCCACGTACAAGGGAAGCCTCTGGAAGGAGCTGTGGTCTCCACGTACAAGGGAAGCCTCTGGGAGGAGCTGTTGTCTCCACGTACAAGGGAAGCCTCTGGGAGGAGCTGTGGTCTCCACGTACAAGGGAAGCCTCTGGGAGGAGCTGTGGTCTCCACGTACAAGGGAAACCTCTGGGAGGAGCTGTGGTGTCCACGTACATAAAACAGAAATAACATTACTCGGGACAAGATATGAATTTTAAGTCAAAAAGAGTTGGGTGGAAATTTGAGTTGGTGTTTTAGCTCTTTTGTTTTTCCTGCCACTGCTGTTGTTGCTGCTGTTGTTGCTGCTGTTGATGTTGCTATTGTTGCTGTTGCTACTGTCGTTTTGCTGCTCTTGTTACCGAAGTCTTTGTTGCTATTATTTTTTGTTATGGTTGCTATTGTTGCTTCTGTTGTTATTGTTTTTGCTGCTTTGGCTGCTGCTGCTGTCGTTGATACTCCTGTTTCTCATACTGTTGCTGTTGTTCTTGTGATGGTACTCAAGCCGTTGCTGCTTTCGTCGTTGCTTCTGTTCTTGCTATTAATTCTGTTTTCGTTATTCCTTCTGTTGCTGCAGTTCTTATCGTTGTGGATGCTCCATCTGTTGTTACAGTGGCTCCTGTTGACACTGCGCACGAATGATACTACCGTTACTTTACTGTTACTTTTGTTTGTCTTTTGCTACTGTTCCTTTTGTTGTTTTACTATTATTGCAGTTTTGTTGGATTCTTTTATTCACAATTCTACTGACGCACGTAGCACTGAAACTCCTGTTGTTTATTCCCGTTTCAACCTATACCGTTTAGGCTCCCGTTGTTCTTATTTCAGTTCTTGTCATTACTGCTAGTCCTTTTTATTAATTTTAGTTTATCAGGTAATGTTTCGCTCTATGTAGAGCTTTATCAGTCATGTTTCGCTCTGTGTAGAGTTTTATCAGTCATGTTTCACTCTATGTACAGCTTTATCGTGATTTGCTGTTTAGAGAGAACTTTATCATGTCATGTTTTACTCTATGTAGAGCTTTATCAAGTCATGTTTCATTGTATGTAGAGCTTTATCAAGCTATGATTCGCTCTGTGTAGAGCTTTATCAAGTCATGTTTCACTCTATGTAGAGCTTTATCAAGTCATGTTTCATTGTACGTAGAGCTTTATCAAGCTATGATTCACTCTGTGTAGAGCTTTATCAAGTCATGTTTCACTCTATGTAGAGCTTTATCAAGTCATGTTTCATTCTATGTAGAGCTTTATCAAGTCATGATTCGCTCTGTGTAGAGCTTTATCAAGTCATGTTTCATTCTATGTAGAGCTTTATCAAGTCATGATTCGCTCTGTGTAGAGCTTTATCAAGTCATGTTTCATTCTATGTAGAGCTTTATCAAGTCATGTTTTCTCTATGTAGAGCTTTATCAAGTCATGTTTCACTCTATGTAGAGCTTTATCAAGTCATGTTTCGCTCTATGTAGAGCTTTAACCAGCTTTAAATAAAGCGAAATTTCGTCTCCATAAAATCTTGATAAGCATGGAGCGTCTTTTCCCGATAGATCTGTAAGGAAGCAAATATGTTGAGATGTGGTAATAACATATTTCAATACCCACTTACTTGTTTTCTTCTGTCGTACACGACATAACCCAGTAATAATAATAATAATAATAATATTATCTTTATTTCTACAAGTACATGTACAAGGTATAGACATATAGATATATAAATAGAGGCGTTGAAACATGGAGGTTAATAAACACAAAGGAATACAAACGTGAAGGAATATAAACATAGACGTATATAAACATGGAGGTATATAAGCAAACGTAGACAGATATATACATAGAGGTATTTAAGCAGAGGTATATAAAAACTGGTATATAAACAGAGATATATAAACAGAAATATATAAACATAGAAGTGTAAAACAGAGGTATATAAACACAGAGGTATATAAACACAGAGGTATATAAACAAAGAAGTATATAAACACAGAGGTATATAAACACAGAGATATATAAACACAGAAGTATATAAACACAGAGGAATATGAACACAGAGGTATATAAACAGAGATAAATATGAGAAACTGAAAATGTTGAAATATGTTGATTTTCTTGTCATTCGTTGCGTCTTGTGTTTACGACCCTGTTTGTTATGCTCTCTGAATGTTATTGCTTTGTTTATTACGACCTGCTGTATGACGACCTGCTGTATGACGACCTGCTTTATAACGACCTGCTTTATGATAACCAGGTTTATGACGACCTGCTTTATAACGACCTGCTTTATGACAACCTGCTTTATGACAGCCTGCTTTATGACGACCTGCTTTATAACTACCTCCTTTATGACGACCTGCTTTATGACGACCTCTTTTATGACGACCTGCTTCATGATGACCAGCTTTATGACCTGCATTAAGACGACCTGCTGTACGACGACCTGCTATATGACGACCTGCTGTATGACGACCTGCTTTATGACCACCTTTATGAGGACCTGCTTTATGACCTATTTTATGACGACCAGCTTTATGACGACCTGCTTTATAACGACCTGCTTTATGACAACCAGGTTTATGACGACCTGTTTTATAACGACCGGCTTTATAACAACCTGCTTTATAACGACCAGCTTTATGACCTGCTTTATGTCGACCTGCTTTATGTCGACCTGCTTTATGACGACCAGCTTTATGACGACCTGCTTGTATAACGACCTGTTTTATGACAACCAGCTTTATGACCTGCTTTATGACCTGCTTTATGACGACCTGCTTTATGACAACCAGTTTTATGACCTGCTTTATGACGACCTGCTTTATGACGACCTGCTTTATGACGACCTCCTTTCACTTGACTGTTGTTCTTGTGGTCTTAATAATCATATTCCTGAGGTTGATATTATTTTTCCTGGAAGTTCCTTCTATTCTTGTTCCTCACTGCTGTTGTTGATATTCCGGACGCTTTTGTTGTTGGCTCCTGCCTTTATTACTGCTAGATCCTGTTATTGTTGCTGCTGACTCCTGCTGTTATTGTGGCTGCTGACTCCTGTTGTTATTGTGGCTGCTGACTCCTGCTGTCATTGTGACTGCTGACTCCTGCTGTTATTGTGGCTGCTGACTCCTGCTATCATTGTGGCTGCTGACTCCTGCTGTTATTGTTGCTGTTGACTCCTGCTGTTATTGTGACTGCTGACTTCTGCTGTTATTGTGGCTGCTGACTCCTGCTGTTATTGCTGCTGCTGACTCCTGCTGTTATTGTGGCTGCTGACTCCTGCTGTTATTGTGGCTGCTGACTCCTGCTGTTATTGTGGCTGCTGACTCCTGCTGTTATTGTGGCTGCTGACTCCTGCTGTTATTGTGGCTGCTGACTCCTGCTGTTATTGTGGCTGCTGACTCCTGCTGTTATTGTGGCTGCTGACTCCTGCTGTTATTGTGGCTGCTGACTCCTGCTGTTATTGTGGCTGCTGACTCCTGCTGTTATTGTGGCTGCTGACTCCTGCTGTTATTGTGGCTGCTGACTCCTGCTGTTATTGTGGCTGCTGACTCCTGCTGTTATTGTGGCTGCTGACTCCTGCTGTTATTGTGGCTGCTGACTCCTGCTGTTGATTGTGGCTGCTGACTCCTGCTGTTATTGTGGCTGCTGACTCCTGCTGTTATTGTGGCTGCTGACTCCTGCTGTTATTGTGGCTGCTGACTCCTGCTGTTATTGTGGCTGCTGACTCCTGCTGTTATTGTGCTGCTGACTCCTGTGTATTGTGGCTGCTGACTCCTGCTGTTATTGTGGCTGCTGACTCCTGCTGTTATTGTGGCTGCTGACTCCTGCTGTTATTGTGGCTGCTGACTCCTGCTGTCATTGTGGCTGCTGACTCCTGCTGTTATTGTGGCTGCTGACTCCTGCTGTTATTGTGGCTGCTGACTCCTGCTGTATTGTGGCTGCTGACTCCTGCTGTATTGTGGCTGCTGATCTCCTGCTGTTATTGTGGCTGCTGACTCCTGCTGTTATTGTGGCTGCTGACTCCTGCTGTTATTGTGGCTGCTGACTCCTGCTGTTATTGTGGCTGCTGACTCCTGCTGTTATTGTGGCTGCTGACTCCTGCTGTTATTGTGGCTGCTGACTCCTGCTGTTATTGTGGCTGCTGACTCCTGCTGTTATTGTGGCTGCTGACTCCTGCTGTTATTGTGGCTGCTGACTCCTGCTGTTATTGTGGCTGCTGACTCCTGCTGTTATTGTGGCTGCTGACTCCTGCTGTTATTGTGGCTGCTGACTCCTGCTGTTATTGTGGCTGCTGACTCCTGCTGTTATTGTGGCTGCTGACTCCTGCTGTTATTGTGGCTGCTGACTCCTGCTGTTATTGTGACTGCTGACTCCTGCTGTTATTGTGGCTGCTGACTCCTGCTGTTATTGTGGCTGCTGACTCCTGCTGTTATTGTGACTGCTGACTCCTGCTGTTATTGTGACTGCTGACTCCTGCTGTTATTGTGACTGCTGCCTCCTGCTGTTATTGCTGCTTCTGACTCCTGCTGTTATTGTGACTGCTGACTCCTGCTGTTATTGCTGCTGCTGACTCCTGCTGTTATTACTGCTGCTGCTGCTGACTTCTGCTGTCATTGCTGCTGTTGACTCCTGCTGTCATTGTGGCTGATGACTCCTGCTGTCATTGTGGCTGATGACTCCTGCTGTCATTGTGGCTGATGACTCCTGCTGTTATTGCTGCTGCTGACTCCTGCTGTTATTACTGCTGCTGCTGCTGACTTCTGCTGCTGCTGTGTCCTGCTGTTATTGCTGCTGCTACCACCGAAAAGGTGGAGCCAGGAGCTTTAACTCGACCCCTGTAACCACAAATAGGTGAGTACATGATCAGAACTCACATGTGGTCAGTTCTCACACGAAGGCCAAATGTTCACGGACCGACGACCGCGATCCGCCGGCCCGATATTCGCGGCCCAATGATGGCGGTCGAACGTCGAACGGTCCGATGTCCATCGTATGATCGCTTTGCTAGGCTGCGACTGGATGTTCGCTGACCAATAGTGAGATCAGATTGGCAGCAGCAAGGGTCTACAAGCGTGTTGCAGCCTGTGATTGGTTGATAGGTTTCCGATCAGTGAACCGATACCAGCAGCGGAGACGCCTTGATCTTGTACCGTCTCTGACCAGATGAGATTATATATATATATATATATATATATATATATATATATATATATATATATATATATATATGTGTGTGTGTGTGTGTGTGTGTGTGTGTGTGTGTATATAGTCTAATAACGTGAGAAGTCACTAAAGCACTTGAAATTTTATTATTCTTTCAGAGTAGTTGTTCTGCATATTGTGATATCACCTGTTTACTGTGTAGATGAATGGTTCAGAGAACCGACGAGTTGGTAAATTAGACACATATGCAACACTTGGGTATCTTTATTGAGGAAACGTTTCGCCACACAGTGGCTTCATCAGTCCATACAAAGGAGAATCGTGAAGAACAGGAGGAGTTTGAGGTGGTCAGTCCCTCAACCTTGAGTCGATGTTGTCAGTCCATCAATCTTGAATAGACTGATGAAGCCACTGTGTGGCGAAACGTTTCCTCAATAAAGATACCCAAGTGTTGCATATGTGTCTAATTTACCACCTGTTTACTATGATTTTATTAAACACACACACACACACACACACACACACACACACACACACACACACACACACAGGTGTAAATGATAATGGGGAGTATTTGATTGAACTTTGAATAGAAAGGGGTTTAGTTATAGGTAATACATATTTTAAGAAAAAGAGGATAAATAAGTATACAAGATATGATGTAGGGCGTAATGACTGTAGTTTGTTGGACTATGTATTGGTAGATAAAAGACTGTTGAGTAGACTTCAGTATGTACATGTTTATAGAGGGGCCACAGATATATCAGATCACTTTTTAGTTGTAGCTACATCGAGAGTAAAAGGTAGATGAGATACAAGGAAAATAGAAGCAGTAAGTAAGATAGAAGTGAAGATTTATAAACTAAAGGAGGAGGCAGTTAGGGTAAGATGGGCTAGTGTGAGTGTAGGCAATGGGGTAGAAAATGTATGGGGAAGGTTTAAGAATATAGTGTTAGAGTGTTTAGCAGAAGTTTGAGGTTACAGGAGAGTGGGTGCGGGAGGGAAGAAGCGTGATTGGTGGACTGATGATGTAAAGAGAGTAGTGAGAGAGAAAAAGTTAGCATATGAAAGGTTTTTGCAAAGTACAAGTGATGTAAGGAGGGAGGAGTATAAGGAGAGAAAAAGAGAGGATAAAAGAGGGGTGAAGCAATGTTAAAAGAGAGCAAATAAGAGAGTGGGTGAGATGTTATCAACAAATTTTGTTGAAAATAAGAAGAAGTTTTGGAGTGAGATTAATAAGTTGAGAAAGCCTAGGGAGATCAAATGGATTTGTTAGTTAAAAATAGGAGAGGAGAGTTATTAAATGGAGAGTTAGAGGTATCGGGAAGATGGTGGGAATATTCTGAGGATTTGTTAAATGTTGATGAAGATAGGGAAGCTGTGATATCGTGTATAGGGCAAGGAGGAATAACATCTTATAGGAGTGAGGAAGAACCAGTTGTGAGTGTGGGGGAAGTTCGTGAGGCAGTGAGTAGAATGAAAGGGCGTAAAGCAGCTAGGATTGATGGGATAAAGATAGAAATGTTAAAAGCAGGTGGGGATATAGTTTTGCAGTGGTTAGTGTTTTTATTTAATAAATGTATGGAAGAGGGTAAGGTACCTAGGGATTGGCAGAGAGCATGCATAGTTCCTTTGTATAAAGGCAAAGGGGACAAAAGAGTGTAAAAATTATAAGGGAATAAGTCTGTTGAGTATACCTGGTAAAGTGTATGGTAGAGTTATTATTGAAAGAATTAAGAGTAAGACGGAGAGCAGGATAGCAGATGAACAAGGAGGCTTTAGAAAGGGTAGGGGTGTGTAGACCAAGTGTTTACAGTGAAACACATAGGTGAACAGTATTTAGATAAGGGTAAAGAGGTTTTTGTGGTATTTATGGATTTGGAAAAGGCATATGATAGGGTGGATAGGCGGGCAATGTGGCAGATGTTGCAGGTGTATGAAATAGGAGGTAGGTTACTGAAAGCAGTGAAGAGTTTTTATGAGGATCGTGAGGCTCAGGTTAGAGTGTGTAGGAGAGAGAGAGATTATTTCCCAGTAAAAGTAGGCCTTAGACAAGGATCTGTGATGTCACCATGGTTGTTCAATATATTTATAGATGGGGTTGTAAGAGAAGTGAATGCTCGGGTGTTGGCAAAGACGTTGGGTTAAAAGATGAAGAATCTAACACAAAGTGGGAGTTGTCACAGTTGCTCTTTGCTGATGACACTGTGCTTTTGGGAGGGTCTGAGGAGAAGTTGAATAGGTTGGTTGATGAGTTTGGTAGGGTATGTAAAAGTAGGAAATTGAAAGTGAATATATGAAAGAGTAAGGTGATGAGGATAACAAAAAAATTACGTAACGGAAGATTGGATATCAGATTGGAGGGAGAGAGTATGGAGGAAGTAAATGTGTTCAGATATTTAGGAGTGGACGTGTCAGCAGATGGGTCTATGAAGGATGAGGTGAATCATAGAATTGACGATGGGAAAAAGGTGAGTGGTGCACTGAGGAGTCTGTGGAGACAAAGAACTTTATCCAAGAAAGCAAAGAGGGGAATGTATGAGAGTATAGTTATACCAACGCTCTTGTATGGGTGTGACGCATGGGTTGTGAATGTTGCAACAAGGAGAAGGCTGGAGGCAGTGGAGATGTCATGTCTGAGGGCAATGTGTGGTGTGAATATACTGCAGAAAATCCGTAGTTTGGAGATTAGGAGGAGGTGTGGGATTGCCAAAACTATTATCCAGAGGGCTGAGGAGGGGTTATTGAGATGGTTTGCACATGTAGAGAGGATTGAACAAAATAGAATGACATCGAGAGTGTATAAATCTGTAGGGTGGGAAGGCGGGGTAGGGGTCGGCCTAGGAAAGGTTGGAGGGAGGGGGTAAAGGAGGTTTTGTGTGCGAAGAGCTTGAACTTCCAGCAAGCGTGCGTGAGCGTGTTAGATCGGAGCAAATGGAGACAAATAGTGTTATTAAATAAATATATACATGTATATATAATATAATATATATATATATAATATATAATATATATATATATATATATATATATATATATATATATATATATATATATATATATATATATATATATATATATATATATATATATATATGCAAGACAACCACTATGAAAAAATAGAAGAATTCCAAGCGCTTTCGTGACTACTCACATTATCAAGGAACTATAAAAGGACACATGACAAGAAGGCTTATAAAGGGGCAGACTACACCTCACAGTCACATCACACTAACAAAGACTACACCTCACAGTAGCGTAACATCTCACGACTCTGTGAAGAGGAACATAAGAAAGGACCTGAAACTCTTCCCAAGAATTAAGATTAGTCCAATTTATCATTAAATTCTTCCCAAATTTTATTAATTATAAATGAATCCAATTTATATAAACCAAAAGAAATATTCATATTATTTTCAAAACTGCTTTTAATGAAACATGATTCTATTATATTCCTCTCAACCATGGACTTGCTTGATACAACCTTCTCAGCATTTTGAAAATCAATTGGATGGTTAAAGTCTCTCACATGAATAAATAGAGCATTAGAATCTTGTCCAGTTCTAATGCTATATTTATGTTGTTTTAATCTTAGTTCAAGACTTTTACCAGTTTGACCATAATAAACTTTATCGCATATTTTATAAGCCTTCTTGTCATGTTTCCTTTTATAGTTCCTTGATAATGTGAGTAGTCACGAAAGCGCTTGGAATTCTTCTATTTTTTCATAGTGGTTGTCTTGCATATTTTGATATCACCTGTTTACTGTGATCTTTGTGCATATATATATATATATATATATATATATATATAAATATATTTTCTTTCTTTCAACACGTCAGCCGTTTTCCACTGAAGCAGGGTGGCCCAAAAGGAAAAACGAAAGTTTCTCCTTTTACATTTAGTAATATATACAGGAGAAGGGGTTACTAGCCCCTTGCTCCCGGCATTTTAGTCGCCTCTTACGACACGCATGGAGAATATATATATATATATATATATATATATATATATATATATATATATATATATATATATATATATATACATTGTTGATATAAAGATGTCATATACAGTACACAAGGTGAGAGATACATGTCTAGTACATATTGTTACATGTTTGTCACTGATTATAATGCGAAAATCTCATCCAGCTCTTCCGAGCTGGGGCGCGTGCCCAGAATACAGCATGCATTACCCCTCTGAACAGCAGCGCTGAGTCGCTGGAACAGAAAACTAGCTGCCCTGGGATCCCTAGTTACCCTGTTGAGTCTTTTGCCCAGCTCCTTGAGGAACTTAGATGCACTCTTTTCCCATGAGCCAAGGGTCTCTGAGCCTATGGGAACAAACATATAATGATGGGCAAGTTCTCCATATTTTCTCGACTTCTGGGACTCCCTGAAGGTGGCAGCTGCCCCTCCTTCCTCCCTGGTGTATTGGAGATAGGTATCAGCCAAGGTAGATGCACATGTGTAGTCCCACACCACCTACTTGCCGTCTGTCCAGGCTTGAAGGGTGATACCATCTGGACGCTTTTGGCTGCCATCAGATCTGCATAGTTGGGGTGGTTCCCTTACTGCTAGGCATCCGGCTGTTGTGAGGCTCCTCTTGATAATGTTATTAACCTCTTCATGTCTTGCAATCTTTCCCTCGGATTTACGACACACAAGACCATTGTACCCGAATCGGTCTGCTGCTTCACTGCCACAAATACACCTGTGTTCGGCGAGAATAGGGGCGGCAAGTCGAAGGGCAACACCAATGCGGATGGTCTGTGGGTCGAGGCGTGTGCAAAGGCTGGAGTTGGGAACAGCCAAAAGAAAGTCCCCTGCCTGAGGAGCTCTCACTGCAAGGAGGAGGGCTCTATCCTTCCCTGACACACTCTGAAGCATTGCTGAGGCTATATTCTCTACTATTGAGCCATCCCAGTGCGACTGTTTGTAGTTGTTGGGGGGAGCAGGCCTGGTTTCAGAGCCTGTTAGGTTATCCCAGATCCTGCCTCCATCAACGAACTTTTGGTCATGGATTCCAATCGTGTCCCTAAGATGTTAAGGGAGAATTGCTGCTACAAGTCCTCTGGATGCAATGCATGAAGACAGGAAAGCAGGTAGAGCAATCTGAGATGACTTGCGGACACCAATGCCTCCTAGTCTGACTGGGAGTGTAGCTTGGTCCCACTGCCCATCTTCTAGAGTAAGGTTAAGTACTTTAGTAAAGATCTGCCTCAGGATACTGTCATATTCGTGCAATATAGGGTTATCATATGAAGCAGCACATCTTAGGAAATATGTCAACCTGGGCAGACTCAAGCATTTTGTGAGAAGGTACAAGGCATCATGGGTGTCAAGATTGCCTATTCGTTGTTCCATTCTCCTCAATTCTTCCAGTTTCTTCCTGAGAATTGTGTCAATGGCATCGCTTCCCAGAGGTGCTCCAAGCAAGACACTATTAGTAAGGGCAATGACTGTTGCTCCTGGTAGTTTTGATAACACTGCATCTATCACTTGTTGATTGACTGAGATGATTTCACATTTGGATGGATTCAGGATGAGACCCATTTCCTGTCCCCGTTTCATCACCTGTGTAAGATCATCTACAAGGGACTCCTTTGTACCTGCTAGTGTGCCATCATCCAGGAACCAGATGTTTAGCTCACTGGTCAGTCTTACTGTGATTTCCCTAACTGATATACAGAAGAGAAATGGTGCGAGAGGTTCCCCTTGCTGGACACCCTCTGATGATGTGATTTCATGCTCTCCAAACAGGAGCATTGATTCCTCGCTATATCCAGCTGAAACAAAAGGGAAGAGACCTGGAAAATGTTCTTGTACAGCTGCTAATACTACGTCCCTTTTCAGGAGATTAAATGCATTCTTGAAATCTAATTTAACCACTGCATTGTCCTCAGGCAGGTTGTCGATATACGCCCTTGTTGTATGAACCGCTGCTTCACTTCCTTGAGAGACCCCAAAGCCAAGCTGGTTTGGTTGAAGCATGATGGCTGCCTCTGCGCGAATACTTCTGACAAAAGCTTTAGAAACGAGGCTATATATATATATATATATATATATATATATATATATATATATATATATATATATATATATATTATATATATATATATATATATGTCGTGCCGATTAGGTAAAACTTGCGATTTTGGCTTAAATAGCAACACTCATCTTGCCATATAAGACAAGTGAAAATTTGTGTATGCAATAATTTCGCCAAAATCATTCTGAACATAACGAAAAAAATATATTTCATTGTGTTTGTTTATTATAAAATTAATGTTAACGTATCTAAAATATATTTAGTTGGGTTAGGCTAAATTAAATTGCGCTTGTTGTAATAAGGTTAGGTAGGTTTTCAAAGTTTCTCCTGGTACAAAATTATAAATTCTTATATTAACATAAATTAAAAAAATATATCTTTAAACGTATAAGAGAAAATTTTAGAAAGGACTTAATTTTAGATGAGGTCTTGCTAATTGACCAGTTTTACCTAATCTGCATGACATATATATATATATATATATATATATATATATATATATATATATATATATATATATATATATATATATATATATATATATATATATATATATATACACATATACATATATGCAAACAACACTATGAAAAAATAGTGAAATTCCAAGCGCTTTCGTGACTTCTCACATAATCAGGGAACTATAAAATAAAACATCAACAAGAAGGCATATAAAGGGGCAAGACAACTCCTCACAATCATGTCACCATAACAAAGACCGCACCTCACAGTCGCGTGACAGGACCCGACTCTGTGACCCACACCTGATACTCCAACAAAGCATTAAGATTTTTTATTTGTCTAATGTATCATTAAATTCTTCCCAAATTTCATTAATTGTAAATGAATCCAATTTATATAAACCAAAAGAAACTGCTTTTTATGAAACATGATTTTATTATATTCCTCTCAACCATGGACTTGCTTGATACAACTTTCTCAGAATTTTGAAAATCAATTGGATGGTTAAAATCTCTCACATGAATAAATAGAGCATTAGAATCTTGTCCAGTTCTAATGCTATATTTATGTTGTTTTAATCTTAGTTCAAGACTTTTACCAGTTTGACCATAATAAACTTTATCGCATATTTTACAAGGAATCGTATAGACACATCCGTCAGCATTTTGGGGGAATTTTTTATCGAAAGTCTTTTACTGTATCAAGATTTTTATATACAACTTTGATATTAAAATTTTAAGAAAGGAAGGCATATCAACCAAGTTTTCATGGTAAGGGAGAACCAACATATTTTTGGTTGAATAAGGTTGGTTGTCCCTTTTGGATTGTAAAATGTTTTCCCTAGCTATTTTAAATGATTTATCAATTACGTTTCTTGGGTATTTTAGATCATTAGCTATTTCATAAATTTTGGAGAATTCATCTATGAACTCTGGACTACAAATACGTAAAGCTCTCAAAACATTGATGAGAAAACCGACACTTTAACTCTATCTTGATGTGAAGAATAATAGTATACATAGGAACAATTATTTGTAGGTTTTCTGTAAATTTTAAATTTAAAAAAATTTAAATTATATATATATATATATATATATATATATATATATATATATATATATATATATATATATATATATATATATATATATATATATATATATATATATTGGTCTTCGTGTATAGTTTCACCTCTGAGCTGCAGTGGTGAATATTTCATAAGTGTAAAAGTTGATCTAATTGCTCCCTGGTCTTCTTTGGTGTTTCTTGGGCAACTTTCAATTTTGAGGCATAAAAGCTGAGATACTTATGCATGTCTGGAAGCCACTAAAACTTCAAGTCCCTCATAATGAGGAGGAGGAGGTGGAGGTGGAGGAGGAGGTGGAGGTGGAGGTGGAGGAGAAGGAGAAGGGGGAAGAAGAAGAGGGTAGAAGTCCCACTGAGCCGAAAACTTCTCTTGTTGTGGGTGATTGACTGTAAACACGACACAAGGATCATTTTTTTGGAGTGCACACAGATGCTTGAAGGAACAAACAGAGGCAGACACAAAGAAGAAAATACATTCACCATCATTCGCTCTTTAGCTGTGTCTCCAGAACCTCATAAATATCGCAGATACTCTACTTCCTACTAACTTGTGTTCGGTAATAGATCCAGATAATTATATAATAATATGAGTGTTTTTGATAGAAACTCATTAATGAAAAGAATTATAACTGTATGAGTGAGAGAACATATCCTCTTTATCTTACCATACCACGGGTGGGGTTCGACCCAGGTCAGAGAACATATCCTCTTTATCTTCAGTGAGCAGAGACGACTTAATCCAGATTATTATCATAGTCAAAACTAAGAGCTAAACCCACCAGGGTCATTGCTTAATACTTCTAGAGCACAATAAATAACTAAAACAAGTCAGTCAGTTACTCAGTTAATAAACTATAAAACAGATCGCCATACACAAATATGGCAACTTTTACCGTATAAATTAAACCTAACTATTCATTCGCGACAAAGATACCAAGTTACCAACTTAAGGGGGAAACTTACCTGGAAATTAGTTAGAAATTCATATATAAACTTTTTCCATGAGTTTAAAACTTTTTTTTTTGTAATTTGTTGAACTTATGACTTGATGTTAAGGAACAATGAAGTTATAGAGTGTTGTTATTGTGGTTCTTCTCACTTTACTTGTAACTCCCAGAACCACCTCCTGTACGACCCACAACTGTGTGAGCTGAACCACCTCCTGTACGACCCACAACTGTGTGAGCTGAACCACCTCCTGTACGACCCACAACTGTGAGGGCTGATATGTATACACATGCTGCTTCCTGTTGTTCACTTAGACGTAAATAGATACCAGGAGTTAGGTTTTTACACCTGCATAAAATACCGCCAGGTTGATGACTAAGACACATGTACAACAGTTTAGTATCTTTATTGACGAAACGTTTCGCCCACACAGTAAACTTCTTCAGTCAAATACAGAGGCAGCAGGTGTAACCTGTTTAACTACCAGTAAATAGGTACCTTTGTATTAATCGATTCCTGTGGATGGTAACCAGGGGCTTGGTAATATACAATACATAAATAGGCTTGACCTTTAAAATGAACCTACAATATGAAATTCGTAAAATATAAAAATATTTTACGAAGTACAATCGCCATCATTTTTTTTCTCACGTAAAAACTGTGTTCGACATTGTCCTCTACAGATGTCTCATTATTTTCTGTTATTTAGCAAAACTTGATAGAGCAGCAGTGTTACAACTCTGTTCTGTGATACAACAGTTATATCGTGGCAACAATAGCTAAGCTGTATTTCAGTGCCATATTTCATCATACAGGATGTATTACATATACAGTGTTGAAATCCTTCAGCTTGTGTTGGGAGACTGCAGTAGGGCGATGAGGATATCGTCAGGTATTCTATTAAAGGTCCAGTAACTACAGCAGCTTCTGATATATGACTTCAGCGCCATCTATTGATCGTGGCTGGAGTCGCAGTGCTGCAGCTGGAGTGCCACATGCCACTGTGTCGTTACCTCAAGTGTCGCAGTCGTGATTAGTTAGTAACCTTTGTTAGCTTGTTGCTTGCTTAGGTTTGAATGCTATCGAACTGCTTGTAAGTCATAAGGCTCATGACTCACCTGCACTAGAGGGATTAAAGTAAACTGTGTACATGACTCTCGCTCTACATATGTGAGTCTATGTACACAAATTTAGTTCGGCTTATATACAAAGATACAAACACTTCTTTGTGTAAATACATAATTGTTCACTGTACTAACCGTTCACTATAATCTTTGCTTACAGTAGTGACTGTTTGCAGTAAGTTGTTCACTGTAATGGTAGTTCACCGTAGTAATTGTCCGCCGTAGTTGTAGTACACTGTAGTGGTAATTCTCTGTAGTGGATATTTACTGTAGTATTTCACTGTAGCGGTTATACCCTGTAGTGATCAATATGTGCCCTCACTACAGGGGTTCTGCTACTAAAGTGGCCTTGCTAAACTCTTGCGAACCTGCTTATTATAGTACTTCTCTATAATACAGACTCACTATAGCGGTCCTGCTCTGTATAATAAGAGGGAAGACAAGGGAGAAAATATCTTAAGGAATAATAAAAAGAAAGTGGATTCCAGCAGGCGTTTCTTTATGGGATTAGGCTGAGGGGCCAGTGTGAGTGATGCATCCTGAGTGAGGGTTACTGGGGAAGGGTTAGGGTGGATGAGGGTTGCTATGGGTCGGTGAGGGTGACTTTGGGTGGACAAGGTGATTTGGGTGGAGAGGGAGCTTGGCTGTGGTTGGGAGGTATTGTGGTTGCCTGTGGAGACTGTGGGTAAGTTGGCAGTGGGGTGAGGATAATAATATCGGTGGGAGGGTGTGTGGGTCTGAAGATAGGAATAACTTTATGGCTAAGATGGTCCACCACCAGGCCGCTTCTCCATGAAATATTGCGTATTCACTTCTGGATTTTTCCCCTCGCATCTCAAGACGAGTGGATCACGTTATGGAGTTTGGATCACTTCGCATTTAGTCTGGCTAGCATAATAGGGAGTTTGGATCGCAAAACGGGTACTCGGGTTCACATGGTACAAAGTGTGGCTTGCATAACAGGGAGGATCACTGGGCTTTCGTATATTGTTGGAGAGAAATATTTAACGTTGAGTGGCAAATGCTGGAAAAAAAATATAAATTACGAATGGATATATGCACACAACCAAGGTAAGTGATGCTGAATTAGTATAAACCAAACACTCCATACCTCTCTCTCTCTCTCCCTCTCTCTCTCTCTCGTTCTATCTATCTATTAGTAGACAGTATGACTAATAGTAGTTTTAGAAGTAGTAGCAGTAGTAGTAGCAGTAGCAGTAGTGGTAGTAGCATCAATAGTATCTATCCAAAATAACTAATTTCTATTATCTCCTCGGCATCTACACGAGACCGGTCTTTCCCCTTCATCTACCAATTATGTTAATTTATTCGACTTATCCTGTTTATATGTTAAGGGTCCCAGCACTCCTCGCTTTGCTATGTGGCGTTTCTGTTTAATATTCAGCTTATGCATAATGCTAATGTATCAGTATCAACTGGTCGTGCTTGACTGTGCCCTTACATAACTATGGACAGTAAGACTGACAGCAGTCTAATCTACGAAAGACCATCTTCAGTCTGACTACTAAGTCAGAACAGGAAGCTGGTGATCGTTGTTCTGTGTTCTGGTGAATAAAAAACATGAGCAACACGTAGGTATTTTTATCGCCGAAACGTTTCGGCTTCACAGTCCTCTTCATTGGAATACAGTCTGATATAACACTGTTGAGAGTAGAAGTAATTTTGAGGTGATCAGTCCCTCAGGCCCTGACATGAGGGGGTCAGGTACTCAGCCTAAAGTAAATGCCTACTGCCAGATCTGCTCCATTGTCTGCCATAGTGCCATTTATTACTACATTCACATGTATTGGTAGACACGACCGTTAATAGAAGCGCACACAAACAATTGCTTAGTGTCGCTCCTTTGCTAGAATACCAACGACACTATTAACGGGCATCATATGATAAGGATCCAGGTCAGGTGATTTTTCCCCTGACGATTGCAACAGCAACACCAAAAACACAGTCTATCATAACCTGTGATTCGTTTTGTAAATTTACACCTGTCGAGCGGTATTGAAACCTGGAGAAAAACAACTGTAATTCTCGAAATCTTAGCGAAAATACTTCACTGTGTGGAAGTATAACATGGTCTTGTGGGAGTGATGTAACTCATGGAGAGGCTTATTATCATATTGGTTGCCTAGAGCTTCACCTGATTTTTCTAGGCTGATTTTAAACGAACACTGTGCTCTAGTCGTGCTCAGACAATGTAGACGGTAGGGGCCAACATTGGCCATGCAGCACACAGTCTTTCATTCCGACTTTCTGGTCTGCCTGTCTGGTTTGCCTCTTGGCCTTCCATCCTCGCCTTCCTTCCTGGTTTGACTTCGTGTCTTGCCTCCCCGTCCTCACCTCTTTAATTACATTCCTCGAGCTTCAAGTTTAGAGTTTCTGCCAAATGTTAAAGTAACATTTACACTTCTTAGTTGATGACAAACTTTAGAAAATGTCATGACTCAAGAAACGTAAAAGATTTCCCAACCTAAATATTTTTTTGGAATTGCCGGTGTGGAAACAGTACACATCAATTCAGCTACAAACTATGATATCTTTAGACACTTCTAAACACTGTCACTGTGATGACGGTTGTCACTGAGCCTCCAGTGATGGATGGTTGTCACTGAGCCTCCAGTGAAGGATGGTTGTCACTGAGCCTCCAGTGAAGGATGGTTGTCAGTGAGCCTCCAGTGAAGGATGGTTGTCAGTGAGCCTCCAGTGAAGGATGGTTGTCAGTGAGCCTCCAGTGAAGGATGGATGTCACTGAGCCTCCAGTGAAGGATGGTTGTCACTGAGCCTCCAGTAAAGGATGGTTGTCACTGAGCCTCCAGTGAAGGATGGTTGTCAGTGAGCCTCCAGTGAAGGATGGTTGTCAGTGAGCCTCCAGTGAAGGATGGATGTCACTGAGCCTCCAGTGAAGGATGGTTGTCACTGAGCCTCCAGTGAAGGATGGTTGTCACTGAGCCTCCAGTGAAGGATGGTTGTCACTGAGCCTCCAGTGAAGGATGGTTGTCACTGAGCCTCCAGTGAAGGATGGTTGTCACTGAGCCTCCAGTGAAGGATGGTTGTCACTGAGCCTCCAGTGAAGGATGGTTGTCACTGAGCCTCCAGTGAAGGATGGTTGTCACTGAGCCTCCAGTGAAGGATGGTTGTCACTGAGCCTCCAGTGAAGGATGGTTGTCACTGAGCCTCCAGTGAAGGATGGTTGTCACTGAGCCTCCAGTGAAGGATGGTTGTAAGATGCTTGTTATTGGTTCGTACATCTTGATGCTACAATCTACTCTCTCAGACAATGCCAGTACATTTATAGATTATATTATTGTATTATTGCTCTTCTTGCCATATAAGACAAGCGAAAATTTGTGTGTGCAATAATTTCGCAAAAATCATTCTGAACCTAACGAAAAAAATATATTTCATTGTGTTTGTTTATTATTAAATTATTGTAAACATATCTAAAATATATTTAGTTGGGTTAGGCTAAATTAAATTGCGCTTGTTATAATAAGGTTAGGTGCAAAATCATAAATTTTTACATTAACATAAATGAAAAAAATATATCTTTAAACGTATAAGAGTTTTTTTTAGAAAGGACTTGATTTTAAATGAGTTCTTGCTAATATATATATATATATATATATATATATATATATATATATATATATATATATATATATATATATATATTATGTCGGCCGATTAGGTAAAACTGGTCAATTAGGAAGAACTCATCTAAAATTAAGTCCTTTCTAAAATTTTCTTTTATACGTTTAAAGATATATTTTTCATTTATGTTAATGTAAGAATTTATAATTTTGTACCAAGAGAAACTTTGAAAACCTACCTAACCTTATTACAACAAGCGGAATTTAATTTAGCCTAACCCAACTAAATATATTTTAGATACGCTAACATTAATTTAATAATAAACAAACACAATGAAATATATTTTTTCGTTATGTTCAGAATGATTTTGGCGAAATTATTGCATACACAAAATTTCACTTGTCTTATATGGCAAGGTGAGCGTTGCTATTTAAGCCAAAATCGCAAGTTTTACTTAATCGGCACGACATATATATATATATATATATATATATATATATATATATATATATATATATATATATATATATATATATATATATATATATATAAATTAAGACCTTTTAAAAATTTGTCTTACACGTTTAAAGATATATTTTTTCATTTAGGTTAATGTAAAAATTAATAATTTTGTCCCAAAAGAACCTTAGGAAACTTACCTAACTCTATTATAACAAGCGAAATTTAATTTAACCAAATCCAGCTAAATATATTTTAGATAAGTTTACAATAATTTAATAATGAACAAACACATTGAAATATTTTCTTTCGTTAGGTTCAGAATAATTTTTTCGAAATTATTGCATACACAAATTCTCGCTTGCCTTATTCGGCAAGAAGACCGTTGTCATTTAAGCCAAAATAGCAAGTTTTACCTATTTGGAACATATATATATATATATATATATATATATATATATATATATATATATATATATATATATATATATTTTTTTTTTTTTTTTTTTAAATAATAGGATGGGGTCCACCTCTAGTGCAAATTGTGGGACCCATAGCCTCGGAGAAGTGGATAAAAGGCTTCAAGGAAGAATATTTGGATTTCTTTCTGAAGCCATTTGAATATTCCACTTCTCCTACCACCCCATCCTATATACACACATACATGCATATAAATGCTTTATTAATAGACAGAATACATTTATAGAAAACACAAACATGAATACAATGGTACATTATGTCAAAGATTATGAATCTCCTCCAGTTCCTCCGAAGCCGGACGCGAGCCAAGTATGCAGCATGCGTTTCCCTCTGGATGGCCACGCTGAGACGCTGGAACATGAACGTGGCTGCCCTTGGGTCCCTGGTGGTGTCGATGAGTCTGGAACCCAGTTCTTTAAGGAAACGTGTTGCATTTTTCCCCACGCTCCCAAGGTCTCTGATCCCACTGGGACAAATTGATACTGTTGGCTTATGTCCCTGTACTTGCCGATCTTGTACTCCTCTCTGTGGTCAGCAGCTCCTCCCTGTCGCCCGACACTGTGATGGATGTAGGTGTCAGCCAGTGTCGACACACAGGTATAATCCCATGCTAAGAGCTTGCCATTCTTCCAAGGATAGATGGTGATCCCGTCGGGCGGTTTGCTGGGTTGTGGGCGTTGTTGGCTGCTAGTGATCGAGGCTCTCTCGGCTGGGCATCCAGCTGTAGCAAGGGTTCTCTTTATGATGTCGTTGACCTCATTGTGTCTTGCATGCCAACCCTTGGTTTTAGAACAGTTAAGACCATGTAGACCATATTGGTCGGCTTGCGATTGCTGCAAATACACGTATATTCCGTGTGACTAGGGGCAGCAAGGCGCAGAGCCACTGCAATACGAAGGGTCTTAGGGTCCAGGCGTGTTCCCATGGCCGAAATGGGAACTGTTTGGAGGAAGTCCCCAGAGTGATGTGCACTCACAGCTAGGAGACGGGCAGTCTCCCTGTCTGATGTGGCGGCCCTGAGCATATTGGCAAGTATCTTTTCAGCGATGGGGCCATATATATATATATATATATATATATATATATATATATATATATATATATATATATATATACTAATGGTACCAATATAACATCTATTTGTATCCATGCTCGTTCTACTAATTTTAATTCTGCTGTATAAATGCTTCTTCCTCTAATATTATTTCCCTAATTTCATTTATAGTAAGTGAAACATGGGTTCTTATTAAGGGGCACATAAGCTTCCCTGTCTTTTATAAAATGTTCATTTTTCCGAAATAATCTACCTTGTCCATAATTACTATTGTATTTACTTTGCTTTCGTAAGTGAAGTCCAGGACCTTTCTTTAATTCCTGGTATGACTTAAATCATTAAGGACAGTTCGTTTCGCTCTCCAGGAGCTTTCTCAAGCCGTTACGGCTTGAGAAAGCTCCTGGAGAGCGAAACGTTGCCACAATAAAATGTCACATTAGTTGCATTTGTGTCCTTTTACTTAACATATTGTCGGTAATTCTACCAATATTATTACAAGGACAGTTCGGTTCCACTGGTCTGAGCAAAGCCCCATACACAGGTCTGAGCAAAGCCCCATACACAGGTCTGAGCAAAGCCCCATACACAGGTCTGACGAAAGCCCCATACACAGGTCTGACCAAAGCCCCATACACAGGTCTGAGCAAAGCCCCATACACAGGTCTGAGCAAAGCCCCATACACAGGTCTGAGCAAAGCCCCATACACAGGTCTGAGCAAAGCCCCATACACAGGTCTGAACAAAGCCCCATACACAGGTCTGAGCAAAGCCCCATACACAGGTCTGAGCAAAGCCCCATACACAGGTCTGAGCAAAGCTCCATATACAATACCTTTGCAAATGTTGAACGTTTCAGGGGATACATCCCTTTGTTTTTCATGATTGCAAAAAGACTTAGCAAGGTCAACATAATTAGTGTCCTCACTGTAGGTGCGAAGCTTAACCCATGTCCGAGTGCTAGAAAAATGAACATTAGAAGACAGGGAAACTTACGTTCCCTTTAAATTTCCGTAGAGTATAAAAGGCAGGCATTCATAGTAAGCGAAACATGGGTATAAATATTCGTAGAGTTTATTAAAGAATACGCAGGAGATGAAATATGGGTTTACATGGCCGTAGTTTGTTGTGCTGGTATTTATAATAAGTGAAATATGGGTAAATATGAAGAATAAAAATGCATTTATGGGTATGGGTATAAATGAGCAGCCAGGCTGTGGTTCGTACGTTGGACTGCGTGCGGCCAGCAGTAACAGCCTGGTTGATCAGGCCCTGATCCACATTGAGGCCTTATCACTGACCGGGCCGTGGGGGCGTTGACCCCCGGAACTCTCTCCAGGTAAACTCTTCAGGTAATAATGTTTGGGAGTAAGTGAAATATGGATGGAAATATCCGTAGAGTTCTTTAAAATGTATTTTATTTCTTATTAGGTTTAATATCATTAGTCATGTCCGTAGAATTAATCACAACGTCTAAAGTACTGAAGTATAGGTTAACAAGTCCGTAGAGTTTCCAGTATTAAATATGACATATAGCTGCATCACCAATGTTAATTGTTATTTACTAGTATAACTGGAGGAATATATGTGCATCGTGACCCCAAGACAATTTTTAAATTGCCTTACGGTCCACAATGACGCTCACCTTGCCATATAAGACAAGTGAAAATTTGTGTATGCAATAATTTCGCCAAAATCATTCTGAACATAACGAAAAAAATATATTTCATTGTGTTTGTTTATTATTAAATTAATGTTAACGTATCTAAAATATATTTAGTTGGGTTAGGCTAAATTAAATTGCGCTTGTTGTAATAAGGTTAGGTAGGTTTTCAAAGTTTCTCTTGGTACAAAATTATAAATTCTTACATTAACATAAATGAAAAAATATATCTTTAAACATATAGCAAGAATTCATCTAAAATTAAGTCCTTTCTAAAATTTTCTCTATACGTTTAAAGATATATTTTTTCATTTATGTTAATGTAAGAATTTATAATTTTGTACCAAGAGAAACTTTGAAAACCTACCTAACCTTATTACAACAAGCGCAATTTAATTTAGCCTAACCCAACTAAATATATTTTAGATACGTTAATATTAATTTAATAATAAACAAACACAATGAAATATATTTTTCGTTATGTTCAGAATGATTTTGGAAATTATTGCATACACAAATTTTCACTTGTCTTATATGGCAAGGTGAGCGTTGCTATTTAAGCCAAATCGAGTTTTACCTAATCGGCACGACATATATATATATATATATATATATATATATATATATATATATATATATATATATATATGTCGTGCCGATTAGGTAAAACTGGTCAATTAGCAAGAACTCATCTAAAATTAAGTCCTTTCTAAAATTTTCTCTTATACGTTTAAAGATATATTTTTTCATTTATGTTAATGTAAGAATTTATAATTTTGTACCAAGAGAAACTTTAAAAACCTACCTAACCTTATTACAACAAGCGCAATTTATTTTAGCCTAACCCAACTAAATATATTTTAGATACGTTAACATTAATTTAATAATAAACAAACACAATGAAATATATTTTTTTCGTTATGTTCAGAATGATTTTGGCGAAATTATTGCATACACAAATTTTCACTTGTCTTATATGGCAAGGTGAGCGTTGCTATTTAAGCCAAAATCGCAAGTTTTACCTAATCGGCACGACATATATATATATATATATATATATATATATATATATATATATATATATATATATATATATATATATAAGGTAGTAGGTTGGTAGACAGCAACCACCCAGGGAGGTACTACCGTCCTGCCAAATGAGTTTGAAACATAAGCCTAATTGTTTTGCATGATGGTAGGATTTCTGGTGTCTTTTTCTGTCTCATAAACACTACACTACACATGCATGTACAAGCATATATATACTAACCCCTCTTAGTTTTACTTCTATTTTACTTCCTATTTCTTATTCTTGTTTATTTCTGCTTATCTCCATGGGGAAGTGGAACAGAATTCTTCCTCCGTAAGCTATGCGTGTCGTAAGAAGCGACTAAATCCCGGGAGCAATGGGCTAGTAACCCCTTCTCCTGTATAAATTACTAAAACAAGATTAGATTCGAATGTGCGTGGATGTAGTGCAGATGATAAGAAAGAGATGATTGCTAATGTTATGAATGAAAAGAAGTTGGATATCCTGGCCCTAAGCGAAAAAAAGCTGACTGGGGTAGGCGAGTTTCAGTGGGGAGAAATAAATGGGATTAAGTGAGGAGTATCTGAGAGAGTTAGAGCTAAGGAAGAGGTAGCAATAATGTTGAAGGATCAGTTATGGAGAGAGTAGAGGGAACATAAATGTATAAATTCAAGGATTATGTGGACTAAAATATGGGTCGGATGCGAAACGTGGGTCATAATAAGTGCGTATGCACCTGGAGAAGAGAGGAGTGTAGAGGAGAGAGAGAGATTTTAGGAGATTTTAAGCGAGTGTGTAGGAACTTTTGAGCCAAGGGAGAGAGTAATCGTGGTAGGGGACCTAAATCCTAAAGTAGGAGAAGCGTTTAGAGAGGGTGTGGTAGGTAAGTTTGGGGTATCAGGTGTAAATGATAATGGGGAGCATTTGACTGAACTTTGTATAGAAAGGTATTTGGTTATAGGTAACACATATTTTAAGTAAAAAGAGGATAAATAAGTATACAAGATATGATGTAGGGCGTAATGACAGTAGTTTGTTGGACTACATATTGGTAGATAAAAGACTGTTGGGTAGACTTCTGGATGTACATGTTTATAGAGGGGCCACAGATGTATCAGATCACTTTTAAGTTGTAGCTACAGTGAGAGTAAAAGGTAGATGGGATACAAGGAGAATGGAAACAGCAAGTAAGAGAGGAGTGAAGATTTATAAACTAAAGGAGGCGTTTAGAGTAAGATATAAACAACTGTTGGAGGACAGATGGGCTAGTGAGAGTATAGGCAGTGGGGTAGAAGAGGTATGGGGTAAGTTTAAGAATATAGTGTTAGAGTGTTCAGCAGAAGTTTGTGGTTATAGGAAAGTGGGTGTGGGAGGGAAGAAGAGCGATTGGTGGACTGAGGATTTAAAGAGAGTAGTGAGAGAGAAAAAGTTAGCATATGAGAGGTTATTACAAAGTAGAAGTGATGTAAGGAGGGAGGAGTATTAGGAGAGAAAAAGAGAGGTTAAGAAAGTGTTGAAGCAATGTAAAAAGAGAGCAAATGAGAGGGTGGGTGAGATGTTATCAACAAATTTTGTTGAAAATAAGAAAAAGTTTTGGAGTGAGATTAATAAATTGAGAAAGCCTAGGGAAAGAATATATCTGTAAGTTAAAAATAGGAGAGGAGAGATATTAAATGGAGAGTTAGAGGTATCGGGAAGATGGAGGGAATATTTTGAGGAATTGTTAAATGTTGATGAAGATAGGGAAGCTGTGATTTCGTGTATAGGGCAAGAAGGAATAACATCTTATAGGAGTGAGGAAGAACCAGTTGTGAGTGTGTGGGAAGTTCGTGAGGCAGTGAGTAGAATGAAAGGGTGTAAAGCAGCTGGGATTGATGGGATAAAGATAGAAATGTTAAAAGCAGGTGGGGATATAGTTTTAGAGTGGTTAGTGTTTTTATTTAATAAATGTATGGAAGAGGGTAAGGTACCTAGGGATTGGCAGAGAGCATGCATAGTTCCTTTGTATAGAGGCAAAAGGGACAAAAGAGAGTGTAAAAATTATAGGGGAATAAGTCTGTTGAGTATACCTGGTAAAGTGTATGGTAGAGTTATTATTGAAAGAATTAAGAGAAAGACAGAGAGCAGGATAGCAGATGAACAAGGAGGCTTTAGGAAGGGTAGGGGGTGTGTAAACCAAGTGTTTGCAGTGAAACATATAGGTGGACAATATTTAGATAAGGGTAAAGAGGTGTTTGTGGCATTTATGGTTTTGGAAAAGGCATATGATAGGGAGGATAGGGAAGCAATGTGGCAGATGTTGCACATGTATGGAATAGGAGGTAGGTTACTGAAAGCAGTGAAGAGTTTTTACGAGGATAGTGAGGCTCAGGTTAGAGTATGTGGGCGAGAGGGAAATTATTTCCCAGTAAAAGTAGGCCTTAGACAGGGATGTGTGATGTCACCATGGTTGTTCAATATATTTATAGATGGAGTTGTAAGAGAAGTGAATGCTCGGGTGTTGTCAAGAGGTGTGGGGTTAAAAGATAAAGAATCTAACACAAAGTGGGAGTTGTCACAGTTGCTCTTTGCTGATGACACTGTGCTTTTGGAGATTCTGAAGAGAAGTTGCAGAAGTTGGTGGATGAATTTGGTAGGGTATGTAAAAGAAGGAAATTAAAAGTGAATATAGGAAAGAGTAAGATGATGAGGATAACAAAAAAATAGATAACGGAAGATTGGATATCAGATTGGAGGGAGAGAGTATGGAGGAGGTGAATGTGTTCAGATATTTGGGAGCGGATGTGCCAGCAGATGGGTATATGAAGGATGAGGTGAATCATAGAATTAACGAGGGGAAAAAGGTGAGTGGTGCACTGAGGAACTTGTGGAGACAGAGAACTTTATCCATGAAAGCAAAGAGGGGAATGTATGAGAGTATAGTTATACCAACACTCTTGTATGGGTGTGAGACATGGGTTGTGAATGTTGCAACAAGGAGAAGGCTGGAGGCAGTGGAGATGTCATGTCTGAGGTCAATGTGTGGTGTGAATATAATGCAGAGAATCCGTAGTTTGGAGATTAGGAGGAGGTGTGAGATTACCAAAACTATTATCCAGAGAGCTGAGGAGGGGTTGTTGAGATGGTTTGGACATATACAGAGGATGGAACTAAATAGAATGACTTCGAGAGTGTATAAATCTGTAGCGGAGGGAAGGCGGGGTAGGGGTCGGCCTAGAAAAGGTTGGAGGGGATGGGGGTAAATGTGGTTTTGTGTGCGAGGGGATTGGACTTCCAGCAAGCATGCGTGAGCGTATTTGATAGGAGTGAATGGAGACAAATGGTTTTTAGGACTTGACGTGCTGTTGGAGTGTAGGCAAGGTAACATTTATGAAGGGTTTTAGGGAAACCGGAAGACCGGACTTGAGTCCTGGAGATGGGAAGTGCAGTGTCTGCACTCTGAAGGAGTTTTGTAGCTGTAGTGTAAGCACGCCTCTTTCAAGACAGTGATGGAGTGAATGATGATGAATGTTTTTCTTTGTCAGGCCACCCTGCCTTGGTGGGAAACGGCCTATGGTAAATAAATATATATATACTATATATATATATATCACAAACAACACTGGTACTAGCCAAGGATTCGAACCCATGCTGCTTTGGCCCGCCTCATGGTTAGCAAAAACACATAAAGCTCTAACTCACAGGACCACGCAATCCTACAAAAATGACACAACCAGCCAAGCTAGGTGTTTTACCATTATCCGAAGACATACAGTGGTATGGGTGCCTCTGAGCTAATTTCATTCTACTCAAAAAGCAGCATGGGTTCGAATCCTTGGCTAGTCGCAGTGTTGTTATTGATCAATACCATTCGTTCATGGTTACAATAACATAAAATACTGCTCGTTGAGCTAGTACACCAAACAGGAGTAGAATGATATATATATATATATATATATATATATATATATATATATATATATATATATATATATATATATATATATATATATATATATATATATTATCTATATTATTAACACATCGACCGTTTCCCACCAAGGCAGGGTAGCCTGAAAAAAAATAAACTTTCATCATTCACTCCATCACTGTCTTGCCAGAGGCATGCTTACACTACAGTTATAAAACTGCAACATTAGCACCCCCTCCTTCAGAGTGCAGACACTGTACTTCCCATCTCCAGGACTCAAGTCCGGCCTGCTAGTTTCCCTGAATCCCTTCATAAATGTTACTTTGCTCACACTCCAACAGCACGTCAAGTCCTAAAAACCATTTGTCTCCATTCACTCCTATCAAATACTCTCACGCATGCTTGCTGGAAGTCCAAGCCAATCGTACACAAAACCTCCTTTACCCCATCCCTCCAAATTTTCATAGTCCGACCCCTACCCCGCCTTCTCTCCACTACAGATTTATACACTCTCGAAGTCATTCTATTTTGTTCAATCCTCTTTACATGTCCGAACCACCTCAACAACCCCTCAGTTCTCTTATAGAATAGATTTGGTAATCCCACATCTCCTCCTAATTTCCAAACTCCGAATTCTCTGCATTATATTCACACCACACATTGACCTCAGACATGACATCTCCACTGCCTCCAGCCTTCTCCTTGTTGCAACATTCACCACCCATGCTTCACACCCATACAAGAGTGTTGGCATAACTATACTCTCATACTTTTCCCTCTTTGCTTCCAGGAACAAAGTTCTTTGTCTCCACAGACTCCTCAGTGCACCAATCACCCTATTCCCCTCATCAATTTTATGATTCACCTCATCCTTCATAGACCCATCTGCTGACATGTCCACTCCTAAATATCTAAAACATTCACCTGCTCCATAATTTCTCCCTCCAATTTAATATCCAATCTTTCGTCACCTATTTTTTTTGTTATCCTCATCACCTTACTCTTTCCTATATTCACTTTTAATTTTCGTCTTTTACATACCATACCAAACTTATCCACCAACCTCTGCAACATCTCCTCAGACTCTCCCAAATGCACAGTGTCATCAGCAAAGAGCAACTGTGACAACTCCCATTTTGTGTTAGATTCTTTATCTTTTAACCCCACACCTCTTGCCAAGACCCTCGCATTCACTTCTCTTACAACTCCATCTATAAATATATTGAACAACCACGGTGACATCACACATCCCTGTCTAAGGCCTACTTTTACTGGGAAATAATCTCCCTCTCTCCTACACACTCTAACCTGAGCCTCACTATCCTCATAAAAACTCTTCACTGCTTTCAGTAACTTACATCCTATTCCACATACCTGCAACATCTGCCACATTGCCCCCCTATCCACTCTGTCATATGCCTTTTCCAAATCCATTAATGCCACAAAAACCTCTTTACCCTAAATACTGTTCACCTATATGTTTCACTGCAAACACTTGGTCTACACACCCCCTACCCTTCCTAAAGCCCCCTTGTTCATCTGCTATCCTACTCTCCGTCTTACTCTTAATTCTTTCAATAATAACTCTACCATACACTTTACCAGGTATACTCAACAGACTTATTCCCCTATAATTTCTGCACTCTCCTTTGTCCCCTTTGCCTTTATACAAACGAACTATGCATGCTCTCTGCCAGTCCCTAGCACCAACCTCTCCAAAACTATATCCCCACCTGCTTTTAACATTTCTATCCTTATCCCATCAATCCTAGCTGCCTTACCTCCTTTCATTCTACCCACTGCCTCACGAACTTCCCCCACACTCAACTATCTCTTCCACACTCCTACAAGATGTTATTCCTCCTTGCCCTACACACGGAATCACAGCTTCCCTGTCTTCATCAACATTTAACAATTTCTCAAAATATTCCCTCCATCTTCCCGATACCTCTAACTCTCCATTTAATAACTCTCCTCTCCTATTTTTAACTGTCAAATCCATTTGTTCTCTAGGCTTCCTCAACTTATTAATCTCACTCCAAAACTTTTTCTTATTTTCATCAAAATTTGTTGATAACATCTCACCCACTCTCTAATTTGCTCTCTTTTTACATTGCTTCACCACTCTCTTAACCTCTCTTTCTCTCCATATGCTCTTCCCTCCTTGCATCACTTCTACTTTGTAAAAACTTGTCATATGCTAACTTTTTCTCCCTTACTATCCTCTTTACATCATGATTCCACCAATCGCTCTTTTTCCTTCTCGCACCCACTTTCCTGTAAACACGATGTTCTGCTGAACACTCTAATACTACATTCTTAAACCTACCCCATCCATCTTCGACCCCGTTGCCTACACTCTCACTAGCCCATCTATCCTCTACCTGGAGACCTGGAGAGAATTCCAGGGGTCCAATAGTTGTTTATATTTTACTCTAACTGCCTCCTCTTTTAGTTTATAAACCTTCACCTCTCTCTTACTTGCTTTTTCTATTTTCCTTGTATCCCATCTACCATTTACTCTCACTGTAGCTACAACTAAAAAGTGATCTGATATATCTGTGGCCCCTCTATAAACATGTACACCCTGAAGTCTACTCAACAGTCTTTAATCTACCAATACGTAGTCCAACAAATTACTGTCATTAATCTCTACATCATACCTTATATACTTATTTATCCTCTTTTTCTTAAAATATATATTACCTATACCCAAACCCCTTTCTGTACAAAGTTCAATCAAGGGGCTCCATTATCATCTACACCTGGAACCCCAAACTTACCTACCACACCCCCTCTAAATGTTTCTCCTACTTTAGCATTTACGTCCTTTACCACAATTACTCTCTCATTTGCTTCAAAATTTCCTATACATTCGCTTAACCTCTCCCAAAAACTCTCTCTCGCCTCTATACTTCTCTCTTTTCCAGATGCATACACGCTTAATATGACCCAGTTTTTGCATCCGACCCTTATTTTAATCCACATAATCCTTGAATTTATATATTTATATTCCCTCTTCTCCTTCCATAACTGATCCTTCAACATTATTGCTACCCCTTCCTTAGCTCTAACTCTCTCAGATACTCCTGACTTAATCCCATTCATTTCTCCCCAATGAAACTCGGCTACCCCCTTCAGCTTTGTTTCTCTTAGGGCCATCACATCCAACTTCTTTTCATTCATAACATTAGCAATCATCTCTTTTTTATCACACACACATCATCCACGCACATTCAAACATCCCAGTTTTATCAAGTTTTTCTTCTTCTCTTTTTTAGTAATGAATACAGGAGAAGGGGTTACTAGCCCATTGCTCCCGGCATCTTAGTCGCCTCATACGACACGCATGGCTTACGGAGGAAAGATTCTTTTCCACTTCCCCATGGAGAATAGAGGAAATAAAGAAGAACAAGAGCTATTAAGAAAAAGAAGAAAACCCTAGATGTGTGTGTGTGTGTGTGTGTGTGTGTGTGTGTGTGTGTGTGTGTGTGTGTGTGTGTGTGCATGTTCATTCCTATGTAGTGTGACCCAAGTGTAAAGAGAAGTAGCAAGAAATACCTGTTATCCAGCGTGTTTGTTTCTTTCAACAAACCGGCCGCATCCCACCGAGGCAGGGTGGCCCACCGAGGCAGGGTGGCCCACCGAGGCAGGGTGGCCCACCGAGGCAGGGTGGCCCACCGAGGCAGGGTGGCCCACCGAGGCAGGGTGGCCCACCGAGGCAGGGTGGCCCACCGAGGCAGGGTGGCCCACCGAGGCAGGGTGGCCCACCGAGGCAGGGTGGCACAGATACAAAAACAAAAGTTTCTCTTGTAAACTTTAGTAATGTATACAGAAGTGGTTACTAACCTCTTGCTCCCTGCATTTTAGTCGCCTTTTACGACACGCATGGCTTACGGAGGAAGAATTCTGTACCACTTTCCCATGGTGATAAGGGGAAATAAACAAGAACAAGAACTAGTAAGAAAATATAAGAAAACCCAGAGGGGTGTGTATATATAGTTATGCTTGTACATGCATGTGTAGTGCATGTACAAGCATATATATGTGTATATATATATATATATATATGTGTGTGTGTGTGTGTGTGTGTGTGTGTGTGTGTGTGTGTGTGTGTACAGTGGGGTATGCTATTACGAACAGTTTATATAACGAATATTTACATAACGAAGGGTAATTGACTCCTCTGCGTCCTGTCTTGCTGCTCAACAAGACTAAGCTAGGATGAACTACAGTATTTTTTATTTTTTTGTACTAATTTATTATTTTGTATTTCAAGTATTAACGATATTCTTTATTTCAGGAGTTTAAGAGTCGAGGCCCTAATATGAGGGATAAAAAAAATTTAACCTGAAAAATTTTGGAATATAATATTTTCTTACCAAAAAAATAGTGCATAATTCTGGCTACATGTTGATGTAATCAGCTTCTCTGTATCTTATTTCTAAGTATGTTTTTCCACTGATGTAATTTTCTTTTGTTTTTTCTGTAATCAAGGCCTGTTGATAATTAGTGATTTTTTTTGTGTTTGTTTTTACTCTAAAAATAACGATTTTGATGATTGTTTCATTCAAAATAGTCAACATGGTAACTCCTGTGAGAACTAGAGTGAGCAGAGTGAGAGATGGTGCCTCAGTAGGCAGAGAGCTGTCAACAAATGTTGAGTGTGCAACACGGTCAAATTTGGTGCGCCATTTCCATAGAGTTTTACATATAACAAAATTGTGAATAAAACAGAAATAAGTTATTGACATTATTTACACTTATTTGAGAAGAGTATTTATAAGAGTGTCATGATTTTTTTCGGATGTTATTGAGGAATGATGGTTCTATTACAACTCCAGTATTGATTTTAGATATGTCCTACTGTTTTGTTTTTATTGATTTTTTTCCTCCAAAAAATTCCTTAAAAAATAAACACAAATTTCAAGAATTTTTTTTAATACAATCTATTGAGATTTCTATCAAAAGCCTCTGGAGTAAATATTATCTAACTCTTTATCTTTCATCTGATGTCGACTAGAACATTGTATGTCTTACCTGAAGGGAGGGTTTTATACCCAACAACCTCTTTATAAAATTTTGCAATATCTTGCAAGTTTGCAACATAAAGTCAATTCACAAAAATTGGTGAAGATGGAAAATGCTGGTTAAATCACAGTATCAATGTTCATTGAAATTGAACCAAAAACAAAAAAACATGATTAAATGCTTCCACCCACCCCTTAAATGCACATTTATGCACTTGTTTGCAATTTTATATTATATTTTTTCATTGTTAAGTGGTTGTATTTGAGGGTCTGGGACGGATTATCCCTATAACGAACGAACATATGAAGTTCTCGTACCAATTAGATTTGTTATAGCATATCCCACTATACTATAATATATATATATATATATATATATATATATATATATATATATATTATATATATATATATATTATATTAAATTATTGTAAACTTATCTAAAATATGGATTAGGCTAAATTAAATTGTGCTTGTTATAATAATGTTTGTTAAGTTTCTGAGGTTCTTTTGGTACAAAATTATTAATTTTTACATTAACATAAATGAAAGAAATATATCTTCAAGCGTATAAGAGAAAATTTTGAAAAAGACTTAATTTTAAATGAGTTCTTTCTAATTGACCAATTTTACCTATTCGGAACGACATATATGTATATATATATAATACTAATATTTTAAATTAAATTTGAAGAGTTCACTAAAATCTATATTAAACACTTTGAATCCAAACTAATTTTGATAGCTAATAATATCTCGCCCTAAAACATTTTACACCAACGAACATAAATTTCATCTTCCATGACTCAGTAGTCCACATCTTATCCTCGTTAACTTTCAAAGTAATTTATATCATTATTTACCTTCTTAAATACTTGAAAACCGTAGCTAAATGTTTTTTTTTATAATGCCTGACAGTAAACAGGTTTTTATAACGCCTGGCAGTAAACAGGTTTTTATAATGCCTGTTAGTAAACATGTTTTTATAATGCCTGGCAGTAAACAGGTTTTTATAATGCCTGTTAGTAAACATGTTTTTATAATGCCTGGCAGTAAACAGGTTTTTATAATACCTGTTAGTAAACAGGTTTTTATAATGCCTGGCAGTAAACAGGTTTTTATAATGCCTGGCAGTAAACAGGTTTTTATAATGCCTGGCAGTAAACAGGTTTTTATAATGCCTGGTAGTAAACAGGTTTTTATAATGCCTGACAGTAAACAGGTTTTTATAATACCTGGTAGTAAACAGGTTTTTATAATGCCTGGTAGTAAACAGGTTTTTATAATGACTGGCAGTAAACAGGCTTTTATAATGCCTGGCAGTAAACAGGTTTTTATAATACCTGGTAGTAAACAGATTTTTATAATGCCTGGCAATAAACAGGTTTTTATAATGCCTGGTAATAAACAGGTTTTTATAATGCCTGGCAGTAAACAGGTTTTTATAATGCCTGGTAATAAACAGGTTTTTATAATGCCTGATAGTAAACAGGTTTTCATAATGCCTGATAGTAAACAGGTTTTTATAATGCCTGGTAGTAAACAGGTTTTTATAATGCCTGATAGTAAACAGGTTTTTATAATGCCTGGCAGTAAACAGGTTTTTATAATGCCTGGTAGTAAACAGGTTTTTATAATGCCTGGCAGTAAACAGGTTTTTATAATGCCTGGCAGTAAACAGGTTTTTATAATACATGGTAGTAAACAGGTTTTTATAATGCCTGGCAGTAAACAGGTTTTTATAATACTTGGTAGAAAACAGGTTTTTATAATGCCTGGCAGTAAACAGGTTTTTATAATGCCTGGCAGTAAACAGGTTTTTATAATACCTGGTAGTAAACAGGTTTTTATAATGCCTGGTAGTAAACAGGTTTTTATAATGACTGGCAGTAAACAGGTTTTTATAATGCCTGGCAGTAAACAGGTTTTTATAATACCTGGTAGTAAACAGGTTTTTATAATGTCTGGCAGTAAACAGGTTTTTATAATGCCTGGTAGTAAACAGGTTTTTATAATGCCTGGCAGTAAACAGGTTTTTTTAATGCCTGGCAGTAAACAGGTTTTTATAATGCCTGGTATTAAACAGGTTTTTATTATGCCTGGTAGTAAACAGGTTTTTATAATGCTGGCAGTAAACAGGTTATAATGCCTATAAACAGGTTTTATAATGCCTGTAGTAAACAGGTTTTTATAATGCCTGGCAGTAAACAGGTTTTTATAATGCCTGGCAGTAAACAGGTTTTTATAATGCCTGGTAGTAAACAGGTTTTTATAATGCCTGGTAGTAAACAGGTTTTTATAATGCCTGATAGTAAACAGGTTTTTATAATGCCTGATAGTAAACAGGTTTTTATAATGCCTGGCAGTAAACAGGTTTTTATAATGCCTGGTAGTAAACAGGTTTTTATAATGCCTAGTAGTAAACAGGTTTTTATATTATATTATTATAATCAAATAGAAGCGCTAAACCACAGGGGTTATACATCGCTGCAGGTTATTGTAGGATGCAGGGAGAGTGGGTTGTAAGAGGGAGATGGACGATTAGTAGGGTATGGAGTGCAAGATGACGGTGGATAGTGCAGGGGTGGAGGGTAGCAAAAGATCGAGGTAGAAGGGACTGAGGGAGGTGCTAGAGGTATAATCTTCAGAGTTTGTGTAGTAAGTCAGTTTCTGTCAAAAAGTCAATGAGAGAGTCAGGATTAAAGGAGGGTCCATCTGCAAGAAGGGAAGGTAAAGAAAGGGCCGCAGAGCGAAGACGTCGTTGGAGGTAAATTCTGCGTGCTCGTTGATAGAGTGGGCAGTCCAACAGGATATGTCGAACAGACACTGGAACCTGACAATGCTCACAGAGAGGGGCAGGGAGCCTCTCCATGAGATACCCGTGAGTAAGACGAGTGTGGCCGATGCGAAGACGGGAGAGTGTAGTCTCCCAACCTCGACATTGGTGACAAGAAGAAGGCCATAAACCTATAACCGGTTTAATAGAATGAAGTTTGTTATTCAGCAGGTCAGACCAGCGTTGTTGCCAACGGGTGCGAAGGTGGGTAGCAATGACCGCAAAATAGTCCGTGAAAGGAACACCTCTATATGAAACTGGAAGGTCATGTACTGCAGTGTCTGCCTGTTCATTGCCCTGTACGTCAACATGACCAGGGACCCAACAAAAGACAATAAAAGGTTTTTTTAATGCCTCGCATAAACAGGTTTTTTAATGCCTGGCAGTAAACAAGTTTTTTTAATACCTGGTAGTAAACAGGTTTTTTTAATGCCTGGTAGTAAACAGGTTTTTATAATGCCTGATAATAAAAAGGTTTTTTTAATGCCGGGGTAGTAAACAGGTTTTTTTAATGCCTGGCAGTAAACAGGTTTTTTTAATGCCTGGTAGTAAACAGGTTTTTATAATGCCTAGTAGTAAACAGGTTTTATATTATTATTATTATAATCAAATAGAAGCGCTAAACCACAGGGGTTATACATCGCTGCAGGTTTTGTAGGATGCAGGGAG